>JAGFZM010000209.1:202966-248528 GCA_017657215.1 Limnothrissa miodon
CCCCCCCCCCCCCCCCCCACACACACACACACACACACATTACACACACACACACACACACACACATTACACACACATTACACACACACACACACACAGCTCAGGCACACAGTCACACCAGAAACATCCCATTAAATCAAAATGGTTTGCTTTTTTGTTTTGTTTTGTTTTGCGATGTTTTGTTTTCATGGGGCAGCAGGGAGTTTAGCATGACAGACAGATATTATGTCATTGTCTAAAGAAATCATGGACAGAGACGCATACATGTTAAGGTAGTCGGCAAAAGCCATTGAGCATCTGCGATTCTCATACAGCTCTAATTAAACATTTATAAATGTGCCCCAGAAGTGTAAGGATTGTGTTTCCTTTGTTTTAACCCAGTATCTAATGTGATGCAGTATGCTGGATAGATCAGAAGCTTTTTTTTTTTTAAATAGTATCTTTGTATCGTTGACTAGGAGAAATGGTGATGATAAACAGGGAAATGTTTTGGGCAATGATGCCAGGCAATGTTGCTGGCAATGAGCAAACAGGTGAGACACAGGGAAACTTGTTAAAGCAACAAACAACAGGCCACAACCAATTATGTGGGAGTAAATTTGTTGCCAGGGAGACAAACACTATTAAGATAGATACTGAAACATGCTGTTTGCTTGGCTTCAGCAATTATTTCTCTCAAGTAAGTTTAGAAAAACAAAACTGAATAGATATTCCGGTCAAATAACTCTTATTAAAATAACTATTATTGTTATATTAGATATCTAATGGTCATTATTAAAATGTTAAGTACACAGACAGTACAGAGTATGTAATACACGATGACAGCTTATTAGCCAAATAAATAGGCCTATCCAAATGACATGGACCAGGAGATGGATGCTGAGAAGAACAAGGGGGAATCCGTTTGTTTTCCCCTAAAAAGGGGCGTTATGCCTTGACGACGCAAAAGTAACATTGGCCTATCGTCCCTTTTCTGACTGGGTCAACCCCTCCCCCTTCCCCCACCCCACCCCAATCTCTACAAGTGCAAATCGGTTTTGCAACATGCTCATCGCAAGATGTGTAGCAAAAGTCAAGGCGTGAAGATTTGAATCTGCTGGGACACATTTGAGAAGTTGCAGTCACTGATTTGTAGTTGTATCCATCATTATGAATGTACATGTCACTCTATTCATGCAAATATCAATCTACGCATTTATTCATATTTTTCTCCCGTGTGTGTGAATATTTTCCACAGGTGAAAATTTCAATCTGCAAGTTAACACTTTTTTTCACGCACGTTTTTTTTTTTTTTTCAAATGTTCAAAAAAGTTCAAATGTTCATTCTACGCATTCTCACATTATATTCTACCTCAAATCAAATATACACGCTTGTCCATTTTGGAACATATCTACCTTCATATCTGGGGAACATGCTTTTTTACTGTACAAGAATAACGTGTAATTGCACATCCAGGACAATTACAATTGCATTAAATGTTATTGCACCGAGTATGTGCACAAACTGCACAGAGCAACAATCATCTAGACCCTGTGATCATAGTTGCCTATCAACACCAGGGCAACAATCAGCTGGACACGTTTAGGATCGCTGTCTGTTTTTGTCTCACTGCATACATCAATGTGAACTGTAACAGTAAGGGTGGGCTTTCGATTTGGCACGAGGCGTTCGATGCAAACTTGTGCTCTGTTTATCTCAAAAAGATTGTTGAGGACGTGTAAGTGTAGATAAACAATTGATTGGCAACATTGCCCCAAAAATTCCCCTGTGTATCCTCACCATAAGACCTTTTGAAGCTCCTTCCTTGTGAATGTCTTTGAAATAGATGTTCTTGATGTAAGACTCTGTATGTAATGACCATTCAGATATAAAAACAACACATGATTGTTCCTGACTTGCACTGAAAAAAAAACATCTGTTGTGGCTATAGTGCAAGAGCAGAGAGATCAGAATAAATGTGATTTCTAAAGCCTCGTGAAGCTTCTGAGAATAGAGTGCAAAACAGCTTGGTAGTCCATACAGGCATATGCTTACATCTGCCAAACCAAACCCATCAACTGTTTGTCATTCTCATCTGTGAAAATGAGATACAGCTTTGAATAAATCAGAAATGAGTGTGTATGTGTGTGTGTGTGTGTGTGTGTGTGTGTGTGTGAGAGAGAGAGAGAGAGAGAGAGAGAGAGAGACAGACAGACAGACAGACAGACAGAGCAAGTCAGCTAGAAGAAAACACATCTACAGAGAACACCAGACAGAACTGACAAAAAAAACAAGAGAGAGCAAGAGAGAGTAGCGCGAGAAAGAGAGAGGGGGAGAGAGAGTGAGGGAGAAGTAAAATCACTTAAAGGGATAGTTCGGTTTTTAACACATTGAGCACCTTTCACAGGTTGTCGAAAATGCAATAAAGTGGTTGACATCGAAATTTTGACGATTACTTCTGTCTCGGCTATTTGGGAAATGTAGAATCGCCACTGCCTGCCTTCAAAATGGCTAGCAATGGGCATGTGTTGTTTCTATCCTTAAAACACTGGTTTTAAAAAAGTGCTACTCACCAAGTGGTTAGTGGTGCTCGGTGACGTTCCAAAACATGTATCGTAGCGAAATAAAGCTTCTGTAATGTTTTATTTGGCACTTTGTTTATATGAAGGAGCAAATAGATCACTATGGGATTTACAAAATGGCAAATAAAACATGACAGAAACTGTATTTTGCTACGATACTTCGGTTGGAACATCAGCAAACGCCACTAATCACTCCATGAGTAGCACTTTTTTAAAAAACAGTGTTTTAAGGATAGAAACAACACATGCCCATTGCTAGCCATTTTAAAGGCAGGCAGAGGCGATTCTATATTTCCCAAATAGGCGAGACAGGAGCAATCATCAAGATTTTGGTGTCAACCACTTTATTTCATTTTAGACATCCTGTGAAAGGGGCTCAATGTGTTAAAAACCGAACTATCCCTTTAAATGGTTTTGAAGAGAGAAGATGGTAAAATTGTCCCACTTTTAGTAGAAGGTAGTCGGTGCGGCTATGTGTGTGTGTGTGTGTGTGTGTGTGTGTGTGTGTGTGTGCGTGTGTCTATGTGCATGTGTGTTGGAGGGGTCCAGGGGGAAGTACATCCACCGTGTCTTCTTTAGCAGCCTGGCAAATGGAAATTATTCAGTAATGTCTCTCCGAAAGCTGCTCTGACTAAACACATTTTTTGAAGTGTTTGATTATGATGGCTTCTCAAGGCCAAAAAGTATTTAACTGTTTGTGGTATGTTGAGGAGCACTCTCATGACATCAGTATCTTAAAACTTACAGTATAAAACATAATTAGTTGCAAACTTAACCCGTAATTTGCATTTTGGTCTTAAAGTAATATTTGATTTCTGTCTGATATTACGAGAGCATGTAAAATACATTACGTACAATGTACGTACAACCCTGGCTAGATGTTGTGGATAACAGTGGGGGGAAATGTGGGATGCTTAGAAAAGCTGAACTTTGCACAAGTTGGATTCGTTATTTTTTATTGTGCATTAAAATTTCTGTATAATATTTGATGATAATGAATAATAAATATGTCTGGTTTTGGTTACAATTGCAAAATAATGGACCACCAAACCTTATTTGCAGCAATGACTGTATGTGTGTGTGTGTTTGTTGGTGTATATTTTCCCTTGCATGACCTAGTGTCTAAACAGCATCGTTATTATCAAGCAGAAACTCCTTCCGTCAACATTTTCCCATAAGGCAGAGAATCAGCAGAACAGGAAGTAAATTCCCTGTAATGAGCTTCAGCCGACGGCCCACTCTGGAGATACAGGGATCTGTCAGTGTCCACCCCATCAGTCAGTCAGTAACTGACAGCACACACACACAGTCACACACAGACACACACACGCTAAGGATCAGATGTCTCAGACTGATTTTCAGGTCAAGGACCAATGACCCAGGCAGGCTACTCACTGTATGTATGAGGAAAAAAAAACAAAGGAGCCTGTCATACTATGCGTATCACACTTAGCCTACCCTAACTTGAGCTACAGGTGTCAAACAATTCAGAGCAGTTATACTCACCTTAAGCACTTACCTGAGAAACCGCAGCCATTTTTTGCCCATTCAGTGAACCAATTAAAAGACTAGACCTTAAAACTGGCTGAGATCATGCTGCGGGTTAGCATTTCATTGCAACCCTACACCAATCATCTGAAGTGACCAATCATCATGAAGCCCTTGCCCTTTCTGTAACACCCCGTGCCATCCAATCAGTGAAGGTTAAGAGCAGAGCTCTAGAAGATGATCTTAAAGGGATCGTCAGGAGCCCATCAACCCATAGCCTTGTTGTTCTAGGATGTCGAGTGCTGTCGAATTTGCACTCCAGCAGCAGCTAGCGCTAACAATGCTAACTGAATGGAACAAAAATGAAACTGAAACCTGAGACTGCGTTTCCTTGACCTCAATAATTAATGTTGGCTGCTACTTCGCTCTTCAGTCTACACTGCAGCCCAATTGTCTTGTTCGTATTCCTACCAACAGCACTTGCCAACCTCGAACGACACAACCTAAAAGTACCAAAGAATGTCATGTCCAGTTAGCTAATGTAGCTTTTACTAGCTATTACTAGCATGGCTGTAGCTCTGTAGAACTATTTTCTGAATCTGATTTGATTAGCTTAGTTATTTTTGGCCATGGTATATTTTACACTGGTCTTGTCCAGGGCTTACAGCAGACTAGAAGAGGTTGCTGGGGTGGTGGTGGTTGGGAGGGGTGAATAGAGGCTACCTACTGATGAATGGCTTGAAGAAATTTCCTCTGGTGCTTTCTCACTCTGGCGTGATCCATCTTCCTCACCAGCTTGGTATTTTTGTAGATGAGCCACGTCTCCCTGAGTACATTCGCAGCTGTGTTCTTCACCTGCAAGAACAAGTCAGGTAATGGCACACTTTTCTTGTAGTCAAACCACATTTATGCATCGTCACTTGGGCAGTTACTGAAGGAAGTTCCTATTTCTGTTCAAAATTCTGAAAAACAAGACATGGCAGTGTTTCCCAGAATATCAGGAGTCAATGGGTGAGGATGGGGGTTGTTGGGGGTGTGTGATTGGGTCATTGTTGTTGCTTGAGTTGTTTGAGTCATTATACAGTAATGTTGAGGGTTTTCATTTTTCTTTTATGGGCTTTTTATTATTTAACAGTCATGTTTATAAAAAATTTAAGCAAGGCAATGTAAAGAGATTGACTGAAACATTGGTGTGCAGTAGGCGGAAATCATTTTCCATGTTTTGTATTTAGACTATGGCAGGCCACCCCAGTTCTGGCAATGTATAGGAAACCTTACATGGTGACCCTCAAGCTTGTCAGAAAATTTGAAGCAAATCAGACTTGTATTTTGAAAGTTGAATCTAGCAGACACACAGACATAAACACACACACACACACATCCATCAGCAGGCATACATAGGACACAAACATTTTGCTGGTGGAACAATCATTTAAAAAAAAAAACTAGACCAACCACATCTTAAAAGGTCATACTATTTGTTCTTTTCAATCGAACACTTCACTGTGAAGGCTCAATAAAGAGCTCTGTTCTTCTTAAACTGATAGAGTTCCATTCCTTCTATTTCCCTACAGAACCAACAGCACTTCACGTCGACCGCTGGCTCATTATATTCCATTTCACAGACAGCGACCTTTCTTTAACTACACCCACTGGTTCTGGTGGGGGGTCAGGTTAAGCTACACACTCAAAGGCCTGGACTGAGAAAATGTGGGCAGAGAGGATTGATATGGACTGGGGAGAGTTTTATGAGAGGAATTTTAGTATTCCCTTAACCGGAGCCATAACATTGGTAGTTATAGTCTCCGTGCTAATACATGAAGCGCCCTGTATGCCACCTCAGCCAAGGACTGTCTGTCAACAGCCTTTGAACATGCACATCTTTTTAAAGCAACTAGCAGAATCAAAATATCCACACACATAAATGGATGCTCCTAGTTAATTTTTTAACTAGTATTACGCAACGTACGACTATTAAAGGCTAACTCAGGCTTTACTTCAGTGAGGAAATTATGCTGCGGAAATGCTGCAAAACTCTGCTGCGGAAATGCTGCAAAATGCTGCAAAACTCTAAATCTAACCCTAACCCGTGCTCTTCATGGTAGCAACGTTCGAGAAGCATGTTTAGGTTATTATGTAAACAAGCATGCCTGGTTGAGGCATTTTGATTATGTAGATACCATGCACAGAATGATGCAGGGAAATTCCAAAATGGATCCCAAACCAAAAGTTGTTTTTGGTTGAAAGGTGAGATTTTGTTTGAAGAGAGACTTACTCTTTTTGTCAGCTGGGTGTCCATCATAAAATTATGTACATGTTTTTCAGCTTTGGTAAGTTCCAGTTTTTTTGCAACCACTGCCACCACCAGTGCAGTGCATCCAGCCCCCTGGGTAAAATATGGCAGAGAGTTTATCATTAAAACACTAATCTTCATCGACAACATTACTGACGCCATGCTTTCCTCAGAACTATTGTCTTTCCGTTTTTAGAACTTACATCGCCCCATGAATGCCCATGAAACCATGACAGGACAATGTCAATTACTTTTCTCATTATTATAGTCATTTTTTTTTGCAGAATTAAATGAACAATTTAGCTCCAACGTCATTTTAGAGCAGATCAACTGAGAATTAATCTAATTCCACTTTATACCTGTGTCTTAAGGTCACTGTGGATATAAGGGACAGGAAAATCACCATTGCAATTAGACACAATCTTAATATTACATATTGTGACGGAACAGATGACATGAAGGCCTCACCATGATCCCCGTCAAGAGGCAGACTCCCTTTCCACAGTAGGTGTTGGGAACCATGTCCCCGTAACCGATGGTAAGAAAAGTGATTGAGATCAACCACATGGCTCCTAAGAAGTTGCTGGTTATGTCCAAGCTGTCATGGTACCTGACGGAGGAAGAGAGGTAGGGGAGAGAAACATGAGCGGTGGATTTCTCCATTTTAATTGGCTAGTGAGGACTGTGTTAGCATTGTGTGTGCATCTCCTCAGCAAGTTTACATGGCAAAAATCCCTAATGAATGAATCAATATTTTGACAGCAAGCAAGCAGTCCAAGAGAGCCAACAGCATGTAATTGCTCAAAAAGCAAACATAGCTTCCCACATCTGAGAGCCTGAAAAAAGACTGTCTTACACAGCGTTTAGATGAGATGACAAAGTGTCAAGTATTTCCTTAACTGACTTATTATCTTTAAGTCAAAGTGAATTAATGCTTGCACTCATGAACAGGTGTGTGTGCTAAAAGCCACTGTGAACTAAGCTGTTTATCAGGTGAATGTCAGAGAATTCTGCTTCATTTTGGTCACAACATAGTTGAAACAAACGAGCAGACGTCTGAATCATATACAAATGCTTGCATTTAGGCCCCTCTACAAAACGCTTAAATATTTTGCATGACTTTGTGAACAGATTTATAATTTCAGCTGTTATTAAGAGGCATTATTCATTTAAGTATTCATTTAAAAGAATAAATGATGTTTCAGTGGCTTCAAATGAGTTGTGCTCTTGCCTAAACTTGTTTCCTATGGAGAGGTGTTAATTGTATGTCACACGTCTATTTAATCTATTGTGGTTAATTAATATGTATGGATTTCTTGCAAAAGAATTTGTATTTGTCTGATTTATCTATCTATCATTGTAATGGTACCAAGAGTAGAATTGATTGTCAAGCTGACACCTGCAGTGTCAGGAAAATAAAGTCTGTTGTCTGTTGAAGGATAACTTATGCTAAAGTTGTAAGAAAAGCTACATTCAAATGTATTCAAATTAAGGATGAAATGAGATATTAACACTTCTCCCTGTTAATGATAACTTTTGTGAGTCAGTTGGCTCTTGTTCACCCCCCTGGCTGAATGAATCTCTTTGTATACGTGCTTCACTTTCTCACTCACTGAGGTCTTATCTACATGGCTCACATCTAATGTTTCTTTTATCTTTAGATTCTTTTAGATGCATGCAGTCCTAACAGGCATTGTCATACCCAATTGGATTCAAACCATCAGACCAAATGATTGTTTTATATTGTTTTTTTGTTTGCATCATTTGTTGTGAACTTAATCTGTGTAATTAACACCAGGCATTGTGTTAAAACCATGGCCCTGGGTTATAACGCTGTCATCTGAAGATAACATTTCACATGGTGGAAATATACACCTGTCAAAAAAGCACGAATGCAAATGAACACCCACATGGCATGAGGCTCTTTGACAGGTGTTAGCTTGTGTTGGGAAAACAATGTCATTTTTGATGAGAGGAGGCAACCTTTCAGCGAACATAGACTTCCAATCCCTCCACCTCTATTCTGACTATGCTCTCCATCCCTTCCCACCAACCCTATCCCCAGCTCATTATTAAAGATAATCTGGAGTACCTCCAAGTACAACCCTGCTGTTCAAGGTCACCGACTGCTGTCAGTCGGAAAAAGGAAATTTGGTGCAAAATAGACTTGATAGCAAACCAGCAGCTAAGGCCATCTAGGGAAAATAAAAGTGAGCCACCAATGGTAAAGCAACTAAGGGTCTTCCTCAACGTGTGTCAAACATTCACCTATAAGTAAAATTATGTTGGTAACTGGGGTTTGATCGCCATCTGCGTTTATGGCTAATGGCTTTCAGTGAACATAATGTCACCTGGCCAAACGCATCCAAATCTTAATGGTTAAAATACTAAAAACTCTTGAAATAGAATGACACTTTGGTCATAGCATTACCAGAGTCCCTACACATAGCTGATCAATAATTAGGCAAAATGCTTTCTTCACAAACATTCTTTTAAATAAACAAGGGGTGTCAAACTCATTTTTACTGCAGACCATACAACCATTAAGATTTCCCTCAGTGGGCCACCATAGATCCTCTATACGTGTGATCACAAATGCATTTTCTGGCCATCACAAGCACAATCCTAATGTGTTCTGACTCGCTCCCTTCCTTTCCTAAATGTAAGTAAGCCAGTAAGCCTGATGTACGCCATGAACGCCAGTTCAGTCGGTTGATTTTAATAGTAAAATGCTGACAGTAAAAGAGCTGGCGGTAGGCCACTGCATTGTGCAAACACAATAAGATGTTCTTGTGCATGGTTCAAACTATTTTTAAGCAGGTCACATAACTACAATTCTTTTCAAGCTTTTTGAATCGGGCCGCTTTAAATTATATGAAGGGCTGCATCCAACCCTTGGTCCTTAATGTAAGTCAGCACTGAAATAGATAATGTTTACAATGCTAAAATTCACATGTAGGAGCTCTGAAATTTTTTGGACTTAAACACTTAAAATCCAGTAGCCAACATAATTTTGCTTTCCTGTTCTCAAACCAATAGTTGAAACTATTCTCCAAATTAGTATGGAAAGTGGATGTGTCAGAGAGGAGCCATGTGACAATTCACAAAACTTGATTGAAGGGTTTTCTGACCATAGAGGACATTTCAGAATCTTCCAGGCCCAGAACCCAACACATCCAAACCCTCATCCCCCCCCAGCCACCCCCACCCCCCGCCACCACCAACCCCCTCTCCCTAGCACAACCTTTCACAGGCGCGCACAGTCCAGGCGGCGATGATCCACAGCGAGATGGTGAAGACGAGCAGCACGGTGCCGGGGCAGATGGTCATAAGCGTCTTCATGACGAAGCGTGTGTTGAAGTTGATCTTGTTTAGTGCGCCGATGCTGCGCGACGAAGCGTCCGTGAACAGTTTGCTGTGCAGCAGCATGACGCGGGCGATCAGATACAGCCGCAGGAACATGGGGATGGACAGGATGATGTCCACGTCTGCGCTGGCCTTGGACGGCGTGTAGGAGAAGGCCAGGCGTGCCGTCCAGGTGAAGGTGTAGTTGCCAGGGATGGGGTGGATGGCGCACACCAGAATCTCCAGGCAGATGAAGAAGATGCGTTCGTACGTCATGGCTATCCGCCAGTCGTCTGCTGCATTGTCCACCATGAACAACTGAGGGACATGAAATAAAATATGTTAAAACAAAGCTTTATAATGCGCTGCCTTCATACCTTTTGGAGAGAGTTTATTTAAATTATTAAGCCATAACGGAACCAGCCAATACCAGCCTTACTGTTGCACCTGGTTCTGTCTCACGAACAATTATCCTATTTCTGTCTCCGAGGTTTATCACTTAACCACCTACTTGAAATACTGCCGAGATCAATGACAACATCAAACAAGAAATTGTCTTAGAGGAGCAAAAATAGTAGTTCATATACCGTGCATACATGTCCTGCTTTTCTGTAAGTTACAGAATTATTCTACCAAAGACGACATAACAATGGAGGCTTTGAATATGAAGTGCTTTTGGTTTTGTTTGAATTTTGTAAGCTACACTAAAACACTTACTTGACGGACACATTTAAATGAGAATTAAATCCTCATGTTGCAGGTGTTAGGTTTGTGTTGATGTGCATATTGTGTTTATTTGAATAACACAGTGAATCCTATATTTCTCCTCATAGCCCTTCTCGTTCCTCTCCACGTCTGCACCTGCCCCAGCTATGCCCCGGCACGCGCTGCCATGCTGTCATTTCCACCCAAACTGTTTGCCTATCCCATGATGCTTTGCACCATGTCATATCCATCACCCGGAGGTCTATGTCATATCCATCACCTCGGAGGTCTATGTGTTACTAACAGTCAGCAGGCGACAGTGTCTCCCCCAATATGTCTCTTCCTATTCTAACGGGCCACAAGTTCCCCTTCACTCTTTATTCCCTTTCTCCATCGTCTCTCCCCCTCTTCCTAAAATACATAATCCCTTTACCCAGAACCCCCTCCCCCATCTCTCTCTCTCGCTCTCCATACCTCCCCCTATCCTCCATCCCCCCCATCCTCCCGCGTTCTCTTGCTTCATAAATATCTTGCCCCTCTGCAAGGCGAGTGTGGAGCCTTTGCTCAGGCCGTGTGCTTGTCAAATCAGTCCCTCCCTCGCTGACACGTGGCTGCCGATATCTCCCCGCAAAGCCACAGTTCTGCCTCCCAGTCCTCTCCATCACCTCAAGGTCCAGCGGTCTGTCACCGTCGCGGGCAGATATTTCACCCAAATGGTGCAGTCAGCACATTTGCGAGGGACTCTCTTTCCTTTTCTCTCTCCCTCACTCTCTCTTGCTTTCTCTCTCATCTTCTCTTTCTTGTTTTATTAATCTAACTGCTCCCTTTCTCTCCCTCTCTGTCTTTATCTCTCCCCTCGCATCCCTTTTTTCGAGCCTTTAGCCAACATAGCCCAGGGGGATTGGCAGTGATGAGATAAGAAGAGAAAAAAATTAGCCAGAAAGACAAACCCTTTACACCTCACTTAAGAACATTTCTTGTCGTCTTTCAACAATGATGTCCTGCTTTGATAGTGAGAGACAAAAAGAGAGAGAGAGAGATAGAGAGAGAGAGAAATACATTAAATGGATCTGTGTTATGCCTGTTTAGTGGACCTATTTATGGCATGTTTTTTCTTCATGTTTTTTGTGCTTCCCTGTTCCCTCCCTGTATCTTCTCTCTGAATTTAGAGAGCAGCACCCTGCCAACATCATGCCAACTCGGCCTCTACTCATTCTGTCCGCCTCTGAACTCCTCATTAGGGAGGGAGAAAAGTCTGTTCCATTCCTGGAAGGAAAATGGGATCAATGACCTAGATCATATATTTAGCAATAATACATTAGAAAAAGACTGAATCATTCAAATGGGAATATATTCTCTGCTGTCAAAGCCTTTTAACCAAGGGCGCCCGAGAATAGCGGAAGTGACCATCCACGTTTTTATTGCAAAAATGAGCCGTGGGACACATGCAGGCGCAGGGACGCAAACGCAAACTTTCACTCCACAACTAGGAACACACAAAATCTGCTGCAGTCTAAAATTAGGCACGACAAAAACAAAGGAAATAGATAAGCGCACAAACAAACACCAGACACAGGCGGAAAGAAAGAGGCACACACAGAACAGTAGAGAGAGAGAGGGAGGAAATAGGACTGAGAAAGGTAAAAAAGGACATTCAATTGTGAAGAAAGTAAATATTCTACAAAATTAAAAAATTAACAAAACAAAAAAAAATGTCGGCCCCAGTGACAGCTTGTCCTTGTGAGACTGAGGGGACTAGACATATAGATTTCCAGATCAGGCTAGACAGATAATGCCCAACCCTAGACAGATAGATTTCCAGATCATCTACGAGGCACCAGGCTCCTTGAAAGCTCCCTGACATCTGTGAGAGACAAGAGCGTAACATTAACCAGCCTGTCTGTTGGTATAGCCCGGCTTGTTCAACTTTCCAGGCCGGTGTAACTTAGACAGGGAAATACAAGCTGTTATTCCACAACAGTGACACATGGTATCTTACTCAAAGCTTAGCAACAACAAAAACAACTGCACAGAGAACTCACAGTCTGCTCAAGGGCAGATAAGGCAGCGCAGCAGACGAGGCTAACCTCGTCTTACCGGGAGCAATCCTTGTCACAAAGACAAGCACTCAGAGAGAAAAAAGGAAGAAAAAAAATTATGAAAAAGTTGCAGTTTTTAAAACAATGTAATTAAACATTTAGAATGGGTTACGTAAGGAAAGGCTACTTGGTGGGTAAAAGCAATTATGTTAATGGACAACCTGCAATGCAATACTCAAGAGCTTGTCACCTCTTCTCACACACGCACTCTCTCAAACACACACACACACATGCACGCACGCACACAGTCTGAGGTTGAGGCTGGGGTTATGGAAAATAAACCATACAAAGAGACACATGAATTGGAAACAGTATAGGACCCTATGCCGGAGGCTAAGGTTCACTACTTTGTGGTGTGGTGTGCTGTGGTGTTATGTTGGCAAGATTTATGGCATCGTGACACTTGAGTGACAGATACGCAGACATACAAGGCAACGTGAGACACTCTTCTGAGGAAGTTATCATGTCCTTAGCTGTGTTCCAATTGACTTTGTTCCCCCCTCACTGTCAACTGCGTCAACTCAACTAGTGCTGCGTTGGGAGGGGGTTGGGAGGTGGGGGTGGCACAGTTTCAACGGAGCCAGATGCGACGGGACTAAAACATGCAAAGCATCATAAATTAAAAAAAAATTGAGGTGAATTTCTGTGCACTGCACACTCCATTTGTGACGTAGGATTTTGTTCCATAAAGCATGACAAAAGGTTGGCGAAAATAACAGAGGAGAAAATTTCGCTAAAAGATGGGCAAAAATATATACTTTAAAGCTCTGTGTGCAATGCATGAGTCACACACACAGATACACAGACACACACATAAACACAAATACACAGACACACACATAAACACAGATACACAGACACACACATAAACACAACACAACACACAGAGAAATCCCCTGCTGTCGGACCTACAGGCAGAGTAAAAAATTGAGGACATGGATAAGCACACCAACACACGCACAGAGAGGAAAAGAGGAATGAAAAAAGAAAGGTCCAGGTCAGTAGCGCTGTTGAGAGATTGGTATATGAGCTCAGACAGCCAATCAATGCACACTTCTCCCTTCTCTGCTTCTGAAGCAATGTGTTGATTGACAAGAATTGTTTATGGTTCGGTCCGAGCCATTAGGCTCCATTTGCAGAGCCAGAGATGTGTATGCACACCAGATTTTATTTACGCCTGATGCCCTGACAACAATACGAGCACCACAAGGGGGCAATTCACAAAATCTGACAATGAGGGTATTGGATTATTGAATTTGAATTGACGAATTGCCACTTCAGTGACTGGCACAAGCAAGACTGATCAGTTTTAGGCACGACACAACAACGTCCAGCACACTCTCCACCGCCACCAATGGATGACTGTTGTCTCAAAGACTTCCTCAGGTAAATATACACACCCCTACAACAGCCCCCAGGTGTAAGAGTGACAAGGGTTGACGCTGCACAAGCAAAGGAGGCGTGGAGGGCAAGGCTTCTCTGAGTTTGGGGCATCTGTACATCAAGGCATCAGTGGAAGTCCGGTGGGGGGTTAAATGTGGGGGTGGGGGTTAGTTACTGGTTTCGTTTGGGTTTTAATACAACTAATGGAGACCAGCTCAATATTTAATCTGTGTAATGCGAAGATGGGGAACATATATCTTGTCACTGAGGAAAGAAATCGCTCAATCTCATTAGTGAATTAGGTTCAGAGGTTCAGCGCAATTAGAAATTAATGCAATGGTTTATTTATGCTATCAAAGCGGGCTCCTAAGAGGGCACTTTGCTGAGTAAACGACCCTGTCGTGGGTTACGTCTACTTTCATAGACGTGGAGGAGAAGGAACCAGGTTGGTCTGCATCCACATTGGACACACACACACACACACACACACACACACACACACACACACACACACACACACAACAACAACAACAATGAGAAGAAGCGTTCTATCAAAGGTGGCTCTGGTGTGTGATGCTTCCTGAAGTGTAGCTTTTTCTGGCCGAGAGGGATACGATGGGATAAGATGGAGGTCATCAGCAAGGAGTGGACATGCGAGACTCTCCTGTGTTCTCAGGTGGAGATGCCCGAAACAGAGACAGAGAAGCATCCCCTGTGGTCACAACTCATACGCACACACACACACACACACACACGCATCCACTCAAGAAAGTCTATCTCTTCCTTGGGGTGTGAGAGTGTGGAGTAAGTGCATGGTTAGTCTATCTGTGTGACTGTCTCTCCGTGTGTTCGGTGTTTGTGTGTGTACGTCTGCCTGCCTGCTTGTCTGCATGGGAGAGCACCTCTCGGTGGACATCAGACTTCAGGCTGACAGCTCGTATGACAAAACGACCCCTTATCAAAAGAGGACAAATGTTCGTCTGCCAGGGGTTTTAACCTCCAAATAAAAGAAAACAGCTATCTCTGCTTGTGGATAGATCAGTGAAGGGGGCTGATGAGTGGGGCGACTGAAAAGAGATATGTGCCAAAAAGCAAGACAATTCACACAGCTCATTCGCTGGCGCAGAAGAGTAAATACTCGACACTAACGGTGCCAAATTCTACTTTATAAGAACTACAATTCCAGTCATGCATTGCATCGAAGAGTTAAGCTCTATGTCATTTTTTATTTGCACTCAAAACTGAAACGGCTTACAAGTGCAAATATTGGTTGCCTTTCATTCTATTATCATCACTAGCAGGAGACATGCAGCATCACTATGGCTGCTGTGCACCTTCTCAGGCATGACACAAAAGCACATCAAAGGCTTGGTGATTTAACAAGGGGGTTCTGGTCTTTTACATGTTTCCCTTTGATATTAATGTGCGATCACAATACTGCATCATGGGTCACTGGGCTATTTTTAATCAGCGAGATTTATAGGACTGCCAGAGCAGCATGGCGGCAATCACGGCGGGCGTTTCCCCACTTCATTAAAGGCACATAGATTCCTATCTGCCCCTGCACGGCCCGAGTATTGACCGGGAGTCACGTTCACAGCCTAACAATAAGTTTGCTCTCGCGGTGGTGGACTACAAGTAGCTAGGTTAGCAGAAGGTTTTGTTAACATAGAAAATAAAAAAAGGAAAGAAATCGAGTGCTTCACCTCGCTGAGGAATGCAGGAAGGAAAATGTAGAAGGTAAAATAAGACGAGAGAACAAGATTGCTCAACAAAAAAAGAAAAGTAAATGTAAAATGACCCCGGTTGTAACACTATCCCAGAGAACCACTCTGGTGCTTACACTGCTGGTCGCTTCACATGCTAAACATTAGTTTAGGGAGTAACATGAGGGGTCGTTTGACCCTGTTTTCAGCTTGCTACCAGCATAAATATAAGCCAAACACCTCTACACCCTCTCCTCTGAGACAGAGAGGCTGGCGCTGGAGAGCTGACGTGCTGAATGGGAGCCACGCTTTATCGGTTGCATCCAGTTTGTTAAATTAAAGATTTACAAAGGGGGAAAGCGAGAGGCTTGGACTCAGCCTATGGAGCACGTGCCAGCAGCAGCCACACTTTTCAGCAGAAGAGGGGGACTCTGCCAGACAGGGCCATTGACTGGAGAGTGACAAGTGCGACTCCCCAGGGGTGTGCATGCGTGTGTGTGTGTGTGTGTGTGTGTCTCACAAATATACCAGCCATCAGCACATATTTAGAGCTAATAGTGGCCAGGGTTGTTGACATGGAGCCGCCTCTTTTGTCATCCTGGTTCACTGTTGAGTGTAATCTATTGTGGGCTAGTGTCTGGTCCAAAGAGACAAGGATGACTTGATCACTTGACTGGAAAGACATGGAGGTCCATGAATATGTGATAGTAGGGCCTAAGTGCCAAAAAACCTGCCATTCATTTAAAACTGGAAACTGCAAAAAAAGCTATAAAATGTAATAAATACAATGTATGTGAATAAAAGACTGTCTTGCAGTGCAAATCATTTTCACCCAAGGTCACAGAGCAGGTATCTATGGAAATGTGTTTTGTTTTTGTTGAAATTGATATAAAAATATTTTTTATGCCATAACAGAGATTTTACAGGATTCTAGAGGTTTTCTGTTCTTGAGGCTTTCTGGAGTAAATTTCTTTCTTGAAGTTTTTATGTGGCTTATGGGAGAGCGTCTATGATTTATAAACAAATATAGAAAAATACATCAGGTTCTGTATTTAGTAGGGGTATAAAAGTCATAATCTCTAAAAATGTAGGTAATAACACCACCTTTCACTATAAGCAATATCACTGTCACAGAATTAATCTGAATTTTAAGTGTGATACATTGACTTTGGAAACATGTAATCCTTTCCACTGATATTGAACAGTCCACTGAAAATTAAACAGATGGTTTCAAGAGACTGTACACACATGATATAAAAGGGATAATGAACAACTTGGTGTCTGTAAATTGGTGAATATCGCATGGTCGAGGTGGAAACAAGGGACTTAATGCCATGGTATAAATGGAAAAAGCTACTAGTGTGATATGTGATGTGGGCAGTAGGATTGTGAGTTAAGTCCATTTCCACCACAGTGCTAAAATGAATTTTGAAGTAGGCCCTTCATCAAAGCTTTTCCACTGTCTTGGTGCCACCCTCCATTAAACAACAAAGGTTATCTGCTATTGGTTCAAGTGAGGGAATGATAATTAAGGCCCCAAATATCATTCTGTATACAGTATGTTTAATTTGTACAACATTAGTTCTGTTTTTGGATTCATTTTTCAAAATACTTAACTAATTGAGGTAATACAAAATTAATCATTATGGAAAAAATCTTAATTTGACAATGTGCTGGTGATGCAAAAATTACATGTTAAAATTCATGTAATGAGAAAATAACAAATTGTTACTAGAAAAGTGAGATTAATGTCAACATATGGCTTACAATTAATATTATTTCCTAAAATCAGATTTTGGAGGTGAACTGCCTTCAGCACTCAGAGGGCAGGCATAGCAAAGGCCAAAGGATATAAAGAGAAAAATCTGGTACTAATTCCATGTGGAACAGTGTTAGTGTTTAAAGGTTTGGGTGTACCTTGTTAACTTATATTGTCATTGAAAGCATCCTTCTTTGGTAATAAGCTTTTTGCTATCTTGCTACATACCACATAACTCCAGGCTGTCCCCATTCCCTAAGGTTAGACGTAAAAACTAGAGAAAACAGCCTTACATGAAAGTCGATCGCTGCCAAATAGAAGGCCTGAGAAGGGATTCATGTTAATTGTTTATAGTTTTATTTATGGAAGTCATGCATACTTTTATTTCCCTCTGAATGTAATTCTGCTAAACCTTTATCACATATTCAGTAGGTTTTCAATTTCTTTCCATTGGCATATTCTGTATTATACTATCACAGTTTTAAAAAAAATCTTTGTTTGAATTTTGCAGCGTGCAGTAAAAATACCATGTAATTTTAGGTCATCTTTTCTACTGATCTGAGAGCATTATAAGGGAAACTAGACACATTCTGGGATTGCTGCTCTTTTACCTACTGCAGCATAGATTTAATGTTCAAATTCAACCCAACAGGTCACAAAATTGAATTTATTACCATGAAATGAGCAATGCTAAAGCAAGCTTATTCTGAGTACCAGCCGGGAAACACAATACAAAATGGCCAAGTGTTGCTCAGATTCACTTATTTCTTGGTCTTTTTAATTTACTGATGTACGTCATTGCTGTTCATATGAATGCTATTCAGGAACATTTGTTATCTTAATTAAGTGGTACTACAACAGACATAACTGCTGAATTGCACAATTGCACACACCTACTCTGCCTTTTTCTCTCCCTCTCTTCCTCTCTTGCTCAGACACGCGCTGCACACACACACACACACACACACACACACACACACACTAAGTAATGCAACAATGCTTTGACGCAAGGTCATAAAATTGAGCTTTGTCCAAGTGTTGGAACTATACTGAACATGAAGACGGTCCACTAGTCCAGTTCAACATAAGGCACACAACCACAGAAGAATAGTAAGCTCACTCTCTCTGCACGCCATACAAAACTGCTGAACTTATCTTAAAGGTTCAGATTGATTTATTTCACACGGCTAAATTTATGCACAATCTTTGAATTCGCAAGTCATTACGTGGCAAGTGCACTGGAAATGCACAAATTTTCTCTTCCTTGTCGCTCTGATTTACTGTCTGTCTGTATCAGAAAGTGTGTCTGTGGGCAAAAAAATGCTTTGTGGACAAGCAGTTATAAATATGCTGTAACAACCTGTAACAAACAAATAGTTCCATTCATCAAACAACAACTTTACTGACATCAGTCTAATTGAATAAGCAAATTTAAATAGGAATGCAGTTTGTTTTTGACATGGCTAACCCTAATTAACTTTATCCATAGACAGGTGTGTGCACCTGAAGCAAAATCCATTAGTCCACCCCATGTGAGTGTAATTCCCTCTCTGCCCTCTCTTCCTGGCAGTATGGGTTTCACAGTACGTCCATTGTCCCAATGTCAGAAAACACTACTGTTCATTATAGCACCAACAGTCACAAACTATTACATACAGTATTTCATTCACAGTAACAAGGAAAAACAATGAAGATTTACCTGGATTTCCCTGGCGTGGTATATGATAATCAGACCAAGGAGAATGATTGTTGAAAGGCTGATCAGGCATTTAAGAGCTAATGAATACAATGACTCCTGAAAGAGAAGAGCACACTTACATACCTAAACAAAATGCAGGTTCTCTTTTCAAGTCATGTCCTTGTCTCAAAGTTCACTTGCCTCAACTAAAATATGTATTCTTGTGTCATAAAATGTCAGCAGGAAGAAACCTTGTGGGTTTAAAACGGATACAAATTTATCTTAGAGCAACATATCCTGTGCCAGCTCGGGGCTGTTTAGGCATTTTACGCCAACACCTGTACAGGTATTCATGTTTTAATGTCTCCTGGCATTAAGAGAATCGCTTCTAAAACTGTCTTTGTGCCTGGCGAAAGACTTAAGTGTGACCTTGTTCATGCGCTTTTATGCACTTCACAAACTTGTGCTTTCCGCCTGCTGTCAGCCTGTGCTAATGTATTCTGACCTAGATGAAGAGCTGCACAGCTCGGAATTGAGTTACGCACCTTTCCATATGCACCCCATGACAGTTCCGTCTCTATGACCATAACAACGATCCCAAACATCCCAAAGATCAGCGCATAGTCGCTTAGCCGTTTTCTCTTTTCAAACAAGGCCCTTCTGTGTCCGAGCTTTTCCCCAATGTTCTGGTTCTTCTTTTTGCCCGATTTGCTGCCACTGTGGCTACATCCACCCCCTCCATCCCCAGATGCGTAAGGCATAAGAGTGGTCGAGTTGTTCTCCGGTTTAGAGGCTAGAGTGTCCGACGCATCCGCAGTGGAGATTGGCTGCAGCGGCTGGGACTCCGAATCAAACTCGTGTATGTTTCTGCGGGACGAGCTCAAGTTGCTCAACGGCCGCATAACGCCGCCGTTGTATCTGCAGCTGCTCATGGCTATTTGCTTATAAGAGTTACTCTCTCTGCGGCTGCTGGACGGGCTGCCCCGCTGCCGACTGTGGTGGAACTGCTGATGGTGGTGATGATGTCTATATGAACTACCATGACTAGAGGGCGTGAACTCACAAGCGCTTAAATGACAGCCTTGTCTCGAAGACGATAACGACGGTGTCCTTAAAGTTCCGAGGGGGGTAGGCGACGTCCCGTGAGAAATTAGGCTTTTTCGTGCATCGCAGGCAGAGTTATTGCAGGTGCAACCCCGGTGGTGATGACTGATGGAGGTTTCTTGGCGTCCGCAGTAGTGCTGGTACTTACAGTGTTGGAGCTGCTGCTGCTCCGGATAGAAATCGTTCTGCAACTGCAATGGGCTTTCCATGTCAGTGCTGCCGTTTAAAGCAGCAGGCGGGCAGCACCGAGCATCTAGAGAGGGGGCGTTGTGGTAGGTGCGTGAGGAGAGCAAAGGGGTTAGGATAGAACCTTATCGGCTTCTGTAGAATCCAGACAGGTACGCGATTGGATCTGCGCTCCAAAACAACTGGCCTGACGTCACCCGAGGCAGGTCGTTACATGTGTTCACATATGCATTAATCTCTTAAAAATGAACAGTTTGAAAAATTAACCGCCAGAATTTTTAAGCTATTATACTGCGTAATGCAATATGTACAGGCAACTTTTATTGTAGAGTGTGATAGCCTACTGTGAGAGAAGCCTGCAAGTATGACAGTATGAACGGTTGTACAGTTCCATTCACATTTTCCACGTAAATGAAGGATGGGTTCATCATTCAAACACCAAGTTTTTGTACCAAGCAATTGACTACCAATGTATGTGCTTTAATCCTTTCCGCTGTACGTAGTTTACTAAAATATTTTGTGGGTTTTAATTTTTGTACTAGGACTGTTGACGAAATAGTAAAATCTCAGTGGCAGTTTTAGTAATCTGTTTAAATTAGGGCAAGCGAGACATTAAACAATCAAGAACAAGACACAAGAACGACGTCCGAATAAGACTTAAATAGCATATACTTTAAGATGCCTTGTCTTAGGCTAAGCCCCCCCCCCCACCCACCCTTTTCAGATGGTAGCATGCCACGTCCTCCTTTCGACGAAATGCCCAATTTGAATGAGTGGCTACCTCATCTTAAAAAATAAACCTATTTGGGAGCCTAGTGTTGTGATAGACAAGCGGTCTGTTTCCCCCAAAGACGGTGTTGAAGAGTGCGCCGCCGCCGCAGCAACCGCAGTCGCAGCGCGTCACCGCGGGACATGAATGAGAAACGCGCCGCGTCAGCACCATCGGAAAATCCTTTGTTACACCATGACTCATGCCAATTTGCTTCCTCAGAAGGATCAAGGGCAAATCTTGTAGCAGCCTGCTTAACAGCTATAGTAAATCAAAACGGACACTTGGACATACCGCGCACCGCTGTCCAACACACTCCTGCCCCCCCCGCCCCCCCACCAGCTCCTAGCTTTCCACCATTTGAAACGAGCGCCAGGCTCATAAACGATAAACAGAGACGAGTAGATTTTTCACAGGTTTCCATATGACACAGGTGCACCTTCTTTGACTTTTAAAGTTTAATTTACATTTATGCCATAGGCTACCTATTGTAAGGATGTGCATTTTCATGCACTTTCTTTAGTGGGTGGGTAGTCTAGATGGGCCATAATTGATCATTAATAACTTCCTGCGATTCCTATAGCAAATTGCCTTTTAGAGTAGGCTAAACAATGAATGGCCTCTGAAAAACAGCTAATATAAAATCTAAGAAAAGCACAAAAACATTTATCTTATAGATGAACAAACTAAATCATAAAATGTTACGTCCCGGTAAGCGCACCTTTTCAACGTTCACCTACATGTGCACTGAGGTTTTATGTTTCTCTTTTGTCTAAGTAGGCTAAATCGTGTTTGTTTTAAACAGCGCTAATGAGCTACTTTTAGCCAATTTGTAAATGTAACTATTTGTGTACGTCGCGTTGATTACAAATGTCTAAAATAAACAAAAAACATAGGCCTAACAAATTGTTGAAGTTACCTTGTTTTGTCCATATAGCACTATATTGTTATATCTAAATAAATCTTTTTTTTTTTTTTCGTAAAACCATTAAAGCAGGATAGCCTACAGCAAATCCTCAAATGTCACACCATACAAATACCTGGCGTTTTATAATGAGCAATTAAGATTTCTATGCCTATTCAGTAGATTTTCATTGTCACTGCAAAGCTTTCCTTCTAAAGAGCATTGTTTGATCTGACACTTTATATTCCTACTAATTAGCATGTAATCAGTGGGCTAAAATGGACTCCTGGACCTCTCCCAGTTCCTGGTTGATGAAATATGTTTGCTGAGAAGCCAGATTCTCTCAAGGAAATCAATAGCCTATGCGTGGGTATGGATTTTTTTTTTTTAGCATTTATCACCTCTAAATATGCATGGGCACTGTTTTGGATTGTAAAGACATCAGTACATTTGCACTGATGTAGGCGACATGAGCCTATGAGGCATCAGAAGATATCTTTGCTGGCCATAATCTCTCCATATTGCCAAAATCATACCTAGCTTAAGTGAATACAAAGGTTTTACAGTGTTGGCCAGTATAGCTTAAAAGTTTCTAGTTTAACTATTTCTAATTATTGTGGCTGCCAATATCAGTTAGTAATTTCTGACCATCTATAGCTTTCCTAAGATATATGTATAGAGCTCACAGCAGCAAATCTTCCATCTAGCTAGTTCATGGAAGATCAGCTAGTCAAATAGCCTACATTTTCTGATTAGCTTACCCAACATTCACTTATGGTTAAAAAAACACTTACAGTTTTCATTTATAATATATCAAATATGATCTTTTACAAAGCAGATGAGATTAATGAATCAATGCTTTTGCGTGATGAAAGTGCCCTACAACAAAAAACTGCTACTAAACCTTAAATTTAAGTAAATTTAAATACTTAAATTTAATTAAATTTAGTTGTGTGCTTTTTTAATTGAAGATTGAATGAATTGGAAATGAGGAAATAAAATTCTGCCTGACTGCGGAAACTTTAATATGAAGATAACAATTGAAACGTATAGCCTAGAAAATTTACCAATGAGTCAATGCACGGACAACATCCATTGGTTATGGCAGGTTTTTGGAATATAAGATTTGATAACCCAGAAAGTGAAACTTGCATTTCAGGACTAAGTTCTGTATTTTCTAAATATGCTTTTGAATCTTATTTCTGCTTCCATGTTATTTCCATCCCTGTGTGCTTGTAACAGACTGGAATTATCCTGCAATCCTCTGTGGCTGTTATTAATGGACAAGGAGTTATGTAGCCCCGCAGGAAATAATATATTGACTCATATTTGAGTTACTGGAGTGTGATAAAACAGGCCTGAACCCAGTCATCCAAACAGGTCTGAGTGCTGCTCCTGTCATAAATTTGCCCGGAAAAAAACTCCTGCAGCACAGGCACGTCATCCCAAGGCCACTGTGGCCTTTCAGTAGGGTCGGCCTACTGTGATAAGTTCATCTGTGTGCAGGGGGGCTTCTGGTAAAAGCAATAAAGCTCCAAAGACAGGTTACAGCCAAAACCCAGGGTGAGCTAGCCAAGTGCACACACACACACACACACACACAGAAATTATTTTGGTGAAACTCTCCTGGATTTCACACAACAAAATGTCTGTTAAGTCAGGTATAGCTTATTTGTTTTGTTTTGTTTTTTTGTCACTGGACTTCTGCGTTTATTCAGTCAGGCAATAACTTCCATCCTATGAATCCTATTCTTTGGTGTGCAACAAAATCCACAT
This sequence comes from Limnothrissa miodon, assembly GCA_017657215.1. Taxonomy (NCBI): domain Eukaryota; kingdom Metazoa; phylum Chordata; class Actinopteri; order Clupeiformes; family Clupeidae; genus Limnothrissa; species Limnothrissa miodon. The sequence continues at coordinate 226,724 of JAGFZM010000209.1, forward strand.
GGATTGGTGAGAATGCAAATAAAATCAGCCTATACTCGCCCAATATTCTTTTAAAACAAGGTTTAATTTTTGTCTCCATCCTCCAAAGCTATCTTATAGGCAATTGGATTGCATATCCTCAGAGAGGGTCAGTGTTAGATACTGTTAAATAGTCTATCGGTGGCATTATCTATTAAGCCAGGTCTTCATAGATCTATTGCTATTAGCGTAGTGATCCTATTCTGTGTTTGTTGATATGCAGTATAATTGTAATGGCAGTACAGTAAATGCAATGATAACAGAAAGATCAGCTTTAGATTGGCTTCACTGGACCTTTTTTCTCAATGATTCCATTCTGCAGCTGTTGATCAATAGCTTTTTTTAAAAGGCTGTCAAGTTTTTCATACTCTTTCTGATTTCCCCTTTCTATTCCAGGCATGCTGACATGGTCTCAGTGGCGTAATGTATTTTTAGGAGCATGATACCATGTGCCCTTAAGAACTAAAACTAAAACACCCCCTGTATATCACAGACTATTAGCACACCAAATTATGATTTTTCATATGCAGGAGTCAGCTTTTGTATCTAGACCACGATTTCAAGTCATATGCATTTAGAAAATCAGCATTTTACATATTTATTCAACAACAGTTTATCACTTTTCTGTTACCTTACAGGCATTTGTGTGCCTCTCTTACACCTCGCTCAATGTGCAGATAAACATGCTGATGTTGAGCTTGTGGCAGTTTCAGTTAAATAGGAATTTCTTAACTATGCTGTTAACACAAAACACAAAACACAAACACAAAATTGTTTTGTTACCTGTGAAATGAGAAAAATGCAACCATTTTAAGCAATTAATGGACTTTGGACTTTTGAATTGAATTTCTTACATTTATCTGTAGCTATAGACTGTAGGCCTAAATTGACATTACTCAGACCTTACACCTAAAGTGATCATTTGAAATGGAAATGAAATTTAATTTATTTTAGAGATCGTTTACAGTGGTTGATCAATAGCCTTTTGAGGCTGTTCTGCATCCTCTTTCTGGTTTCCCCTTTTAATTCCAGGCATGATGACGTGGTCTCAGTGTTTTGGCAGGAAAAGTCTGATTTTTTTTTATATTTTCCATTATGCATTATTGACAATTTGGAAGGCTACAGACAGAAAATCACGGAGGAAAAATAGTGTACAATGACAGTTACCCAAACCAAAACCACAATGCAGATGTTCTCCGAATAAACGGCTGTCCTTCAACCATGGTTAATCCACATAGCCTACATGTGAAAGAGGTTCGAGCACTGAGTTTCTAGCTCAGTGGGTTCGAGAGAGACTCCGACTTTCAGAGGTTTGATTGGCTACTTGCAGAGGGAGACCACGTGACAAGAATGAAGGTTGCCAGGGTTGTTTTTGGGTATCAATTTGCTTCTTTTTTTTCCTTTAAATGATTCATCATTGTCTTTAATATAAATTAAGTACTTGACGAAAATAGTAAAAAATTTAAAACATCTCAACACAAAAATGATATAGTATTAAAACCATATTTTCACTCAATAACTACCTCGAAAGTGTCCCTTTACCTATTTGGCAACTCTGTGTCTCGCTGTGACAACGTTATGTTACGCTAAACATGCCACTGTTGTGTGGGTTATTCTTTTGTCACAGCTGGGTCGTGGGACAAATGCATTACATTCTTATTTAGTGTTAAAAGAATTCATGAGTTGTTTAAGCTGACACATTCAATAACATTACGGCTGGCATAGGAGCTAAAGGTTGACAGTAAATTGCTGTGCCGCTACTTACTACTACAGCTCAAGCCTAACGTTAGCATGCTAGCATGAAGAATAAAGGAGGCACTAAACGCCGGGGGAGGATGGATGTAGCTGGTAGGCGTTTTGCAAGACTAACGTTAACCGAGATGAATAACCATTATCAAGAGACGAATGGTTTAGATGTTCGGATAATAATGTGTTTACTTGCCCGTGTCCTTTAAATACAACCAACCACCGATTGACAAAGCTTTGATAACCAAGCTAACTTAAACAGCCCTGAAAGACTTCTTTTCTGGAGGAACCATTTATTTACGTTAACCCTAATGAAACGAACGTAAACTGTATTTTTTTCCTATTACACTCGGAAGTATGACCTTTTTCAGAAGTGACTTCATATATTTGGGTAATTGGCGAAGTTGAATCGACCCATCCTAACCATAAAATCTTACATTTATTTCAACATTAGGTCCGGTTGTTCCAGAGACCCCGGAAGCCAAACGGCCCAGTGGGTCCTATGTTCAGAAAGGAACCAGTTGCATTGTACTGGATTCTGATTCAGGGGCCGACTCTTCTGACACGGAACAGTCTGGGAGCTCGCTGTTCAAACACAAGTAAGTTCATTAGCAAGGAACGTCGTTTCAGGTCCCGAACCACCATAGGCTCATACCATCTGGAGTATTCGAATGAGTATGCAATTGTGTCATACGGCCACACTCCATCTGGCTTTAAAGTCGTAGGATATCTCCAACCTCTTTCATGTGCTAATATTTCTTCAAGACAGGAGCAATTGGCTGCCAAGAATGTGATTATACTGTCAGATCAGTCTGACGAGACTGAAGACAGTGCAGATGAGGTAAGAAGTTCATTTTGCATATAACCTCACTTTGGCCAAGATCTCCTTTGCATGCATTCATGAAAGGTATTATGACTGGACATCTCAGGTTGCCTGTGATCATCAGTCTTTGAATGATGAATATTTGAATAGCTGGCCTTCATAAGAACTTCATGAATCCACGGTCAAATCTATCAAAGTTAACGATGCTCCCTTTTGCACCATGCCTCTTTGAGGTCTACAACCAAACATGTTTTATTACCAAGCTTTCACATAAAAGCCGAAACCATGCTCACTGTATCCTCCATAACTTTACTGTGCTACAACCTTTGTATACTAATTTTTTGGTCTATAACTATTTGCTAGGTTTTTTTTAGGGTTACCATATAAGATCATTTTGAAAGCCATACAACAGATCATTTTGTTCATACAAACTGACTATCACTCACGGATAAAGCCAGTCAGTTGATTCAGTTGTGCAAAAAAACAGTCCATTCCCAACTTTATTAGACATCCTGTAACCTCTTATTGTGTTACTCATGCCATTAGATATACATCAACTGGCTGTTCTGTATGTGTCCAGAATGACCGGTCTATTCTACATTGTGTTAATATTCTAATGTAAATGCACAGTTACATTTTATGAGATGCTGTTTGGGTCATGACTTGCTGGCAGGTAGTAGAGAGATAGTGGGTCCTAAAGCCAGTCCAGTTGAGAACCACCGCTCTTTAATATGGTCCTTAGGGCCATCTCTGGAGGCCTTCAAAAAACTCTTAAAGACCCAGCTATTCAGAGAACATCTTCTATCCTAGCACTAAAATGAACTGAAGCACTATTCCTTAGCACTATGCTCCTTAAGGTTTCTGCTATGTAGCTTGATTGTTATCCTCTTTTTGTAAGTCGCTTTAGATAAAAGCGTCTGCTAAATGCATAAATGTAAATGTAATCATTGAATGATAAACATAGATGATATAATCATAGATATATGTAGTATATAATCATAGTTACCTGTTTTACTCCTTGTTTCTTGTATAGAACAGCTAGACTAGTGCCACCGATGGTGAGAGAGAAGTAGTTATATTTACTGTAGGTGTCCAGAAAACTTGTAAGAAGACGCTGTAGGCTATACACTGTAGCAAGTAGCTAAAGTTGAAAAGCTGCTCTTTTTGTGGTGATGCACACAAAGCAATATGCCATGCAATATATATTACAAATCTTACTTTCACTGCAATAGCCAATGATTTAATTTTGTCAACCTTAGCTGAATTAATGCACATTTCTTAGGTCTAGCCTCTATTTAGATTTTTATCATGTATTTCATAGTTGGTATGTATGATGTTTTTTTTTTAACCCAGCATTTATATTGCTGTGTCTACCTTACAATGCTCCATGATACAGTTGGTTCTCTGATACTTTTCAGGTCACCTCCCTATCGCCTCAGGTCTCCTTAAAATGGTCAGGAGATTCAGGTCAGTATTTGTCGTTCCCTCCTCTTTTCTCTTCAGTTGAGACAAATCCGAGAGTGACGCCACATTGATTAGACAGACACCATCAATACTACTGAATAAGACTGGCTTTAACAAGTAGGCTCATTTGCTGTGTGTTATCGCTCTGACATTGATTGATGTGGAAGATTAGCCCCCTTGTATGTTCACATGCCCACCTGTAAGTGTGTGTGTGTGTGTGTGTGTGTGTAGCCTGTAAGAGGAAATGGGAAGAGGAGGCAGGCAGACCACAAGTATCCCAACCGAGTCCCGACTCCCTTCCTAAGAAGAAGCGGAAGCCCTCCGTGGTGAGTTCAGTCACATGTTGTCGCTTTGAAGATAACACCAACGAATCCCCCCCAGCCACACACACTCACACATGCACACACACCTCAGCAAAAGACTGTTATCTCATCCGTTTCACAAGCTTATGTACTTTACAAGCTGTTTACATGAAGTATCCCTGCTGAAGGACACGTCCACCCCCCACCTACACACATACACACATATATACATATACATACACACACATGCACAAACCCACGCTAAGACGCTAAGAATACATTCTCCAGATTTGTCCTCTTCCTTGTGCAAGCGATGATGTAGTGCCACACCGGCAGGGCCATTTGTTCTTGTCACAGCGCGATGCTTGCGGCAGAGAGCTGGTCCTACATGAGTACTGGCGCACAGGGAGAGATCTCCGTCTGGGGTGCTGCCAGCCTGGCTGGAGTGGAGAGGGGACAGTGGGTAATGGCTGAAAAAAGGTTTAAGGCACAAGAGGGCAATATTAGCCCTATTAGGCTGTATTCTGTTGGCCCTATCCAACTTAAAAATCTGTCCGTATTCCCAGTGTGTTGTGTACTTAAAGCAGTCTCATGATGTGTGATTAGAAGACACAGAGAGGTATGTTTGTATCTCTCCTGTTTTTCAGAATTTGTTAGCTGACATACAGTGTGAACAGAACAAAGCAATTGCAATTTTACTTTAATATTAAAACATTCTGTATATCATGACTTACCATGTTACACATGGTTAAATGTCTAAGAATTAGTAGGATGGTAATAAATATACGTGTGTGTGTGTGTGTTTGTGTGTGTATGCATGGTGCCTGTGATGAGAATGGGAGGGGGGTGGGTGATCGTAGTGGGAGTCCTCTGAGGACCACGTTAGTGGGTAAAGTAGCAGTGGTCTCTCTTTTAGGAATTAGTGGAATGATGGATGGGGTTTGTGTCTGCATGGTTTAGTTACAGAGTAGATAAAGGTATCCCTTGAGAGATTGTGAGAGGTTGCAGTCAGCTTTTTTCCAATAGCTGTATGCCTAGGCTCTCTGTGGAGTGGAGTGGAGTGGAGTGGAGTGGTGGTTGGTACATGGAGAGCAGATGAAAGGGATTTGGGCTCTTCTTGTGGGGGCTGTGTATGGATAAACTTAATAGCTTATTATTTGTCAGAGATAGATCACTCATTTGTATGATTTGGGATCACTATACATCAGATTTTGCTGTTAATGTAAGCAAGTGTTTTTTGTGTATATATGGTTTTTTTTTTATTTATCCCCTCAGCAAACAGACGACTCTGAGAATGAGGGTCCAGAGCCCACGTGGAAGGAGCAGGAGGACATGGTGAAAAAGCTGCAGAAACACTTCCCTCACCTCAACAAGGAGGTCAGCCATTACTAAACTAATAGCACACTAACAGCATGGTCACAGTTGAGCTAGCATTCAGACCTGGCGTGATTGTCGCACAGTAGCTGTGCGGGGCCATGGATTACCAGTGGAACTCAGAGACTGCTGAAGTCGCTGCCGCTTCAACCAATCCATAGTGAAGGCCAAAAGTGCAAATGCACAAACTTGATGTTTGTAGATACATTGTTAATAGGCAGGTCATTCTGTGCCAACTCATCAAGTTTTCAGAAATGTCCCCAGTTCATATCATAGATTTTGTTTTTCATTTTCAATAATGTACTGTACTATCTCAATGCTTAATGTGGTTTGCAGTCCTGCCAAATCTCAGAGCTTTTTTTTCCATAAAAGTTGAAAGTATACTTGCAAAGCCAAATATGCCTCTCTATATTAAGCAAATTTTAGCAAAAAGCCGTTTCACTGGGTAAGGCTGTAATTCACTATGCTTACATACAGTACAACATTTGGTATTGATTTCTTGTTTAATTTTATTTGATTCTATGTACAACAAAATTCTGTTCAGCACAGATAAGAAAAATAAATTGGTTCTCTTGTTAACTAATAAATGTCATGAGAAGTTTCCTTAATTGCACAGACAAGGGTCCTTATATTTACTGTACATTATCCAAAGTTATCACGAATATGCCTTTTTCAGAGGATGGCCGGGTCTGAGCCACTGTATCCTGCTTATAATTGCCTGCCAACATCTTCTATTCCTAGCACTTAAATTACTCTGGTGCAACTGCATTCTCTGAAAGTTTAGCCATAAAATATTAAAAACTCACTGAAATATTGAATTTGTAAATATAAAAATTTGACACTTGAGAAAAAATAAAACCTTTTGTTTAATGGTCATCAGGTACATTAAACCACCAACCATCAGAAATCATTGTTTGGATAATATCTAGCCATGGCAATTACAGCAATAAAGAAATGTTTATTTGGCAGGCTATCTATAGGAAGATTTTTTTTTCTGGCATATTTCAAAATTATGTAACGTTTTGAGTACATCTCTGTGGATGCATGCATGCTTGTGTGTGTGTGTGTGTGTGCGCGTGTGTGTTTACAGGAATTAAGAGATGTGTTGCAGGAACATGATTGGCTGTATGAGGACACACTGGAAGCTTTGCGGATGTTTTCCGAAGGTGAGTGTGTGTGTGTGTGTGTGTGTGTGTGTGTGTGTGTGTGTGTGTGTGTGTGTGTGTGTGTGTGGGAGTGAGTGAGTGAGTGTGTGCGTTTCTGTACTGGGCTCGGTCCTGAATATTAAACATGTTCAGTCAGTCACAGATGCACAAAATGTTCGATCAGGGCTCATCCACTCCAAACAGAAAGAGTTGATATTGGAGTTCACCAGCTCGGTTCAATGGATAGATTGTAGGCTGTCGTCAGTTTTGAAAGTTGCCAAAATTGAAGCCAGACTTTGTGTGTGATCTGTTATTGGTGCACCGGCATGCACTCGTGTGGTTTGTGTATTTTCAGCTGATGCGCCTGCTGAGAGTGACGATTCCTCCCCCAAACACTCCAACGATGTCGATTCCCCTCCCACCCCACCTCTGCCCACGCGGTCTGCCGCACGCATGGCGCCCCAGCCCCCTAAGGCCATGCCAAAATGCACGCCGCACCCGCCCAGCCCCGACCAACCGCACAGAACGACAGAAGACGTCCCCCAAAATGGCACCAGGGTCCTTCGCCAGAGGAAGCCGAGGCCGCCGACAGTGAGCTACGAGTCCGACACGGACAGCGATGGCGGAGCCAAAGACAAGGCCGTCAGTGACTTCGAGGAGCCGTCCTCAGGCTCAGACGATTCGGAGGGCAAGGGAAATGTCCGTTTGACCGCTCAGCAGAAGCAGATCCTGGACTTCTTCCAAGATGCCTCCCTGGAGGAGCTGTCACTCATCGAAGGCTGCTCGGCCAAGAAGGCCCAGAAGATCATGGAGCTCAGGCCCTTCAGAAAGTGGAGACACCTGGTGAGAGGCCCCCTCTTTAAAAGAAACACTTCTAGTTGTCACTTACTTACATGTACTGTCTGTGGCTCCCTCTTTGTGTGTCTGTGTGAGGGAATGATGTGTACATGTGCTTTGCCCTGTTGTGTTTTAAAGGGTGTTGGGGTATCAGGGAGTAAAATGTTACCGTTATTTCTTGATCACTCAAGATCGTAGCATCAGTGAAGGCTGAAGACACTTTTTCTCATGCCTGTTTGTGTTTATACTTAATTTTTATGTTGTATTTTTTTGTTAATGGATATTTATTGATGTAATGTGTGTGTGTGTTTGTGGATTGATTGGTGGTGTTGTGTGCAGGATAAGGCCCTGAGCGGTGGCAATGGGCTGTCCACCGAGCTTCTGGCAGGCTGTCGGGAGCTGCTGCGGGAGCGCGAGGTGGTGCAAGGGCTTATGAGCCGCTGCGAGGAGATCGCTCAGAAGATGAGCCGCGACGTCACCCAGGTGCTGGAGAGTGGAACGGGATCCATGGCGCAGCCACGCGTCCTCAACGACGCGTACGTGGACCAATATCCCCTTCCGTATGAGCAAGCACGTGGTGTTGAATTTGAATTTGCTTCATGTGAATGAGCTTCACGATGAGCTTAATCACACCTCCCTGTTGTCTTTGAGAGGTCATGTCGTAGGAGAAAAGGGAGGATGCTGGGATGTAGCTGCAGAGGATCATGTGAGTTTGGCAAGGCAAGGCAGGTTTATTTATATAGCGCATTTCATACACAAAATAGGCAGTTCAATGTGCTTTACAAAGAAAAACATAGTGGATAAAAAAAAGAAACAAATTAGATTAAAAGTTACACCAATGGTATCATTAATAAAATACAAAGAGTAATGTTAAAAACTAAATGTTAAAAACGAAGCTAATAAAGGACAGGAAATAAAAATAATAAATTAATCATTGTGAGGGAGGACCGGGAGACATACACGAGACATGCTGTCAGTAGCCCTCTCGCCCAACTCTGTCCTTTCACACTTTACTTTCCTATCTGATTATAGGCAGCGCGACCAAAAAGTTATCCACTAGTCATGCACGTCCAACATGCACACAGTGAAGCAAGCCCTAGGCTGTCAACTAGAGTGACTGATTTTTACCTTTGAAAGCATAAATTCACTTTTAAAGATGACATTGTCACCCAAAGCATTTTACATTTTACTTTGGAATTAACCAGACGGCATGCTCAAAATTCCCTTTAAACTTCACACATTGTCATCCACATTTCATTTTGGAATTTAGCACACGCTACGCTTGTTATGTTTTGGAGGCCAGTTAATCAATGGGTGGAAATGGTGAGCGTGTCACACAGAGGAGGAGCTCCATGATGATTCTGTGATGTTCTTCTTTATGGGTTTTTTGGGCTCAAGCTGTTCTTGTTGTTTTACGTTTGATGATGTTTTGTTGTTTTGTCGCTTAATGTTTGGTGTATTGATATTTTATAGCTTCTCAAACTTTTGTGTGGATGTGTGTGCGGTGAGAACGGTTTAAGATGATTACGCCGTAAATAAGAACAAAAATGTTTCTGTTCACGCTTACACATTTAATTTAGACATATTTCTAGGTTGTTGTTGACGTCCCTTAACAACATAGTGATCAGTAATTAATATTTGACGTGTATAATAGACACATTTCTTGGTTGTTGTTGATGTCCCCACACACATTATGATCAATAATTAAGATTTGGCGTGTATAATTTAATCACACGGTGGCCTGGGGTGTGTTTTCAGGTTCAAGCTGAAGCCATACCAGCTGGTGGGACTGCGCTGGCTCACGCTGCTTTACCAACACAACCTCAGTGGCATTCTGGCAGACGAGATGGTGTGAATTACCCTCCGTTTCCACACACACACACACACACACACACGAACACACACACATACACAGAGCCCTCCTAAATAATACACACCACCACACTCTCCTCTTTTGACACCACCCCTTAATTGTTGCCGTGGGGATTGACTGCTGTGACCTTGTGCCCAGCAGGGTACTAGCCTCGCATGGATCTTGGCATAATTTTGGACAAGATTTTCAGACAGCAGAGAGAGCCAGAACAATCAAAATGCATCAAAAAAAGTGTTCATACAGTATACATTATATATTATTTAAACCATAGGCACATGGTCATTCTTTATGCCGTAGGTGTGAAAGACCGTGTGCCTGTGTGTTATGTGATCCCTAACAAGGTTGTCAGCATGTCACTAGCCGTGCCAGATAATATGACCGTGTATTATTTAATTGGAAAGCATTATTTGATCTCCTCTTTGCACATGGATGCCATGTGTTTACCACTCTGTTTTGCATTGTCCTTTGCATTGCGTTGACCTTTGTGCAGACCCCTTTGCCGTGTACATATCTACCTTTGAGGGGAGAATGTTCTTCAACAGCATTGGAATGCTATCTATAGCAGTGTTCAGTGCTTTGTTGGCTTGGAGGTTTGTGAGGCGTGGACATGTATGTGAAACGCCTTGGCTTGTTTCTACTGCTACTTTCAGGGTTTGGGAAAGACCATCCAGGCCATCTCCTTCCTAGCCAACCTGTATCAGGAGGGGAACCGGGGCCCCCACCTCATCATTGTGCCCGCCTCCACACTAGGTATGGGCCTTTACCCGGTGCCATGGTCTTCATGGGCGCAGGGAAAACTATTGGTGTTCGACCAATAAGGGCTGGGATGGAGTATCACTGACTGACAGTTGGTTTGATTCCCAAATTTCACAGTGTATGCTTTTGAAAGCATTGAATATACACTGATCGCGTTGCTGGATCTCTGTTTAGCACTCGGCACATGACGGGCTGGTGTGTTGGTGGTGGTGGTGGTCCTGGTACAATCTTTTAAAGTGTAACTATGCCCTTTGTTGCAGATAACTGGGTTCGCGAGCTGAAACTATGGTGTTCCAGTCTTGTGGTGCTTGTTTATCACGGTGAGATTTTTCCCCCCACACATGCAAATGCGTATATGCCCACACACACAGAAACGAACACACAATGCTGCCAGATTTCCTGTGGTCCCAGGGGGCAACCAGAATCTGACTGTGATTTCGCCTGCTGCAGGTACTGCCGAAGAGCGCCGCTTCACCCGATATGAGATCCTCAACAACCTGGTGGAGTACAACATCATTGTGACCACGTGAGTGTAGAAGCATGGCACACAAACAAACATTGTTCAAAGAAGGATCTAGAATAAGCTTTCACAAACAAACAGTTGCTCTCACTGTGTGTGTGTGATTTGAGAACATAAAGCCATCTCGAGGCAAGCAGCAAAAACAGTTTGCCATGTTTCTCTACTGCAAGCATTACAGATTTTTTTTGAAAGTCATGCACCTTGGTGACGTTTTCAAAACTCAGTGTATCAAATCTGCACATGCAAGGCACCAACATGCATCTTATCTTCTACATGCAGCACATAAAATCCCAACATGCAAAAGAAAAGATATTTGAGACCAGCTAAATACCTAAGAGTGCCAGGAGTCCAGCAACCTGCCCTCCTGAGTGTGTGTGTGTGTTGGATAAGGGAGTTGGAGGCTCAGCAGTTTGAAAGACACTGATGTCTACAGTGTTATGTGCGTCATTTATATGTAAAGCTGTGGTTCGTTACTATTGTGTTAATGTCAGTTTTATCAATTTTGACTCTATTTTCAAAATAATAATGGAGTGTTTGGAAGATGCTTTGAATTAAATGCATTCAACAAATTAGACCTGTAGGTGTTTGCTGATAAACAGCTTATGCTTAGTCCTTAAATAAAAGCTGTTTTTAATTGCTATGTCAGCTGAATCTTGTCTTTTAGTTTAAGACTAGGATTTATCTATGTACTACAGTAGAAAATGGCCTTACAGTTGTAAGTGATTACTTTTTTTCTAGAGTATGAATGACTGATGAGTCATGTCAAATCTAATGGAGGCAAAGACTGATTTAGGATAACAATTCAGAAAGGCTTTCTGAGCTCTGTGATTTCCAGGCATTTGACAGTGTTTTTTTGTGTGTGGTGATGCGTGCGTACGCGCGTGTGTTCGTGTATGTGTGTGAGTGTGTGTGTGTTCGTGTACATTCATAAACGTCCTCCCCATGCCAAGTAATAATCTCAATTTCAACTATCCCCAGGGAAGCCATTAAAGCAAATTGCCTATTCTGTATTAGCTTTTTCCTCCTGGTACAATCTGGGATACTGGTGATTTTTCTTGATATGTGAACTTGGACATGGACATGTCCTCTCTCTTACTCTCATTACCTAGCAGTTCTCTGGCACACTCACACACACACACACACACACACACACACACACACACACACCCTCTGTGCTAATGACTGGGCCAGCAACGCCGGAACACAAGTGACTTTAGTGACTTCTTAAAAGTGAAATTATGAAAGTGAGTCAGAAAACTCTAAAATGCACGGCCGAATACTGTAGTCAGGCAATAACCTTGCAAGCCATTTTGGTCTGTTTGACTTGCAGGTCTTGTAGTCATCATCTCTGTTACTTGTGGAAAGGGTGCTTAAACTGTTTTAATGGCTTGTATTGTTTTTGTATATCCGTTTCTCCGTTTTCATACCCCACCATTTCTAATGCTTTCAAGCCTCCAAACAATTCCTACATCAACTATGGGGGGGGCAGTATATTCATTATATGGGCAATCTTCAGGGAAGTAACCATTGCCACACTTGCTTTTTATTGACAGGCTTTAATATTGAATCCTTGTAATGACTATCGATCCTCCATTCATTATCATTAATGACTATCGATCAAAGGCAGTTGGAGATATGCACTCGAAGTGTAAACAAGAGAGGTTGCACCCTCCCTCCTCTCCATATATAAATATTTACATAGACACTTTTTCATATTTATCTCCAGAGATGACCTAGCGTTTAAGTTTAGCAGCTGCAGCAGTTCAAAGGATCTCAACAGTAACATTGCGCGCCCTCACCCGTACCGCAGTGTTCACCTTGAGAAAGAGCGACCCGAACAAACCCGATCTGGAGCATGCCCTTGGTCGGGGCGAAACCTGAGTGCGTCACCGGAGCGCCGCTGCCCTTCGGCCCCCGCAAGGCCTACCTTGCAGCGTTGCCGTCTGCCGGGTTCCTCAAGGTTAACGAGGGAAAGCCGCGAGCCGTGTCCCCTTTTAGCCAAGGTGTCCCGCGTTAATGGAGCAGTAATGATAATAAACAGCTCCGCGCTGAAACCTGGCGGCGGTCGCCGGGGCTGCTGGTGTATGTGGGACGGTGGTGGTGTGGAAGTGGGGGGAATGGTGTGCTTATGCATGTGTGTGTGTGTGTGTGTGTGTGTTTGTGTGTAGGGGTAGAAAGATGTGATGGGTTCGGGATAAGCTGAGTGTGTGTGTGTGCTTACGGTATGTGGTGTGTGGAGGGGTCCCGGTAAACTGAGGAGGTGCTACTCATTCATTATTTACTCTAATCAAGCATGGCCAGGCCTCACAGGCCAGCTTATCGGGCCCCTCAGTGCTAGGGCCTGCTACTGGATCCACCAGCTCGCCCACCAGCCGTCTCCAAACTCGGCGAGAAGCCTGCACACGTCTGTGCGCATGCATGCATACAAAACGTGTTGCGTATGTTTGTGTGGTGTTTTTGTGAATGCGTGTGTGTATGGTCTCTGTGTGTTGTTTTTAAAAAAAAAAAAATATATATATATATATAAATATATATATTAATGCCAGTGTGTTAATATGTGTGTGTGTGTGTGTGTGTGTGTGTGTACATTTACAGGTACAACTTGGCGATAGGGAACTCGAGTGACCGCAGCCTGTTCCGTAAGCTGAAGCTGGAGTACGCCGTGTTTGACGAAGGCCACATGCTGAAGAACATGAACTCGCTGCGCTACCGCCACCTGATGGCCATCAATGTGAGTGCACCATTATAAAGATCAGGCCAAGGGTCAGCTTCTGCTATTGGTGGGCCGGCAGAGCTCCTAGCTGGAATTAACCAGAAACGAGTACCCGGGACATCTGGTCAAGGCACTGTAGTTATCCAGCTAGTTACAAATATGGCCAATGAGCTGTAAAACGATATTATGTTTCAAACACATTTTTTGATCACAGAATATGTTTGATATGTGTGATGTATGTGTGCTGACGTAGTCCTCATGTTCTCCCTCATTCTCTTGCCTTTTATCATTGTGTGTCTCTCTCTCTCTCTCTCTCCCTCCCTCTCTACTTCTTTCCTCAATCTCTCATTTATTCTGTCCAACATTTACGACTCCCCCCCCCCCCCCCTTCCGCTTTATCATTTTCCCCCATCTCTCTATTTTTGTCTTTCTCTCTCTAAATCTCTGCTGCACTCACTCATGCCTCTCCCTTCCTCTATATCTTTCATCTCTTTATCTCTCTGTCCTTCACTCTCTCCTCCCTTCTGTCTTTATCTTTCCATTACAATCTATCTTTCTTCCTTTCTCCATCTCTCTCTGTTCCTCCTGTTCTGATATCTTTCTTCATTTTAACTCTGTCCTTCACTCTCTCTTCACCCCTCTCTACATCACTGTGTCTTTCTTCCTCTCTACATCTCCCTCTCTCCTTTCCATCTTAATCCCCCCCCACACACACTTCCACGGATGCAGACGGCTCATCGGTTGCTGCTGACAGGCACTCCCCTGCAGAATAACCTTCTGGAGCTCATGTCCCTGCTCAACTTCATCATGCCCTCCATGTTCTCCAGCAGCACGGCCCAGATCGCCCGCCTCTTCTCTATGGTGATTTTATTGGCTTCCTCAGATCTATTTGCTCTGTTCCTGTCCCTGTCCCTTTTGAGCTGTGAACACAGGGAAATTTGTGTACGCCTGCTTGTAATTTTAGTTATTCAGATTGAGAGGGGTAAAAAAAAAAATGAATGAGTAAAATAAGCATGGGCCATGTATTTTTTCCAGAACTCGTCTGAAGGGCAGAGTGGCTTTGAAAAAGAACGCATTGCTCACGCCAAACTTATCATGAAGCCTTTCATTCTCCGACGCGTCAAGAGTGAGGTAACACCTGGTCACACTCCGTCAAAGACATTATATATTAATGCAATAAATGTGGAAAAAATGTTAAATTCACAAATGTGGGTTCTATTGAGGTCCTTAACACCATAGCATTTTTTAAGTTGGGCTGGCATGTTTAGTAAATCTATTCCTCAGATTCATGGTCTGGGGATGAGGGGTGGTGATGGAACAGCTAGCCAGTTGTAAATATGAAATATCTGAACTTAACATTGAGTATACCGTGTTCTTTTGGTGTAGACAAGAGGTTTTTCTGAAAGACACTTCTGATATTAAACCAGAATCGTTTGCTCCATCCTGCTGTGGGATCATCTCAAATGTGTAATTGATAGCTGACAAAATGTAAGCCGCTTTGGATAAAGGCGTCTGCTAAATGCATAATTGTAAATGTATTAGTGGTAAAACCAAGATTCGTTTCAAATCGATGAATAGTGGAGATATAATCCTGTGTGTGTGTTTTAGTTTTTTTTTTGCTTGGCGGGCACCTTCTCATGTAAGATGAGCAATGATCAGCTGTTTTTAAGTTTGAGGGTTGAGTGCCTGCCTAGTCCCTGCTGGCTTTGGGAAGGGCGGAGCAGACAAAGGACACCCTGTGTGTGTGTGTGTGTGTGTTTTTGTGTGTGTATGCACGTGTGGATGTGTACACACAAACACACACTCTGTCCTTATGAAAAAAAATGATTTTGAGCGCAGATGTGTGCAGTCAGATCCAGAGAAGTTCACACAGGGTCAAGGTCTTTAGTTTCCACTCCTAGGGAACGAGATGCAATCTACACCTCAAAACGAGGGTTATGCATATAACCACGGTTCTATGAGTTTCGGATGACCGCCAGAGGCGGTGCTTTCAGCACATGAATGTCCATCACGCGTACGTGCAGGTCGAGTAGTAATACCAACAAAGTCACCTGTGACCTGGGTGACGTGTGCGCCTGCACAAAAGGCCGGTTGACCCAGGGAGCGACCTCTTGGCAATCTTCTCGCGTTCACTCCGAGTGACTGCCAAGCATATAACTCATAGAACCGTGGTTATATGCATAACCCTCGTTCTATTTCGTTTCTCCTGACCGCCAGAGGCGGTGCTTTCAGCACATGGATGGCTAATACCAACAAGGTCATGAGGAGTGCCTACCCGTGCTTTAGAGATGCTATGACTGGGTAGGGAATATTGCTGTGGCCACAGGGTTTTGGGACACCACATTCACCCTGTAAAACCGTGTAAACGTGCAGCCTGACGCCCAGGAGGCTGCCCTGCAGATATCGGCAAGGGGAACACCCCTCAAAGATGCCCACGAAGTTGCAACGCTCCTTGTGGAATGTGCCCGGGCATGCTGGGGGGCCGGGGCGCCACTTTGCTTGTATGCACATTGAATTCCCTCTGCTATCCACTTTGACAGCCTCTGCTTAGACAGTGCATGGCCCCTTCTTGGACCCATGTGGCAGACAAACAACGCGTCTGACTGGCGGAACGTTGCCGTCCTGGAGATGTAAATTCTGAGGGCACGCACAGGGCACAACAGTTCTGCGCTCAGGCCCTGGGCCTCCTCCCGAGCAGACTCAAAAGCTGCCAGGCTGAGAGGCTCATTGGTAAATGTTGAGGAAAGGGTCTTTGGGAGGAAGGAGGGGTTTGGCCAGAGGGTGACCCCCCTCCTCCAGGGTGCCACTGCAGGCAGTCACCACTTACTGACAGGGCATGTAATTCCCCCACTCGCCTAGCCGATGTTATGGCCAGGAGAAAGGCAGTCTTTACTGACAGCCAGCTGAGCTCTATTGACTGCAAAGGCTCAAACGGGGTTTTGCAGAGTGCTCGCAGCACCAGGGGGAGATCCCACGGGGGCACCCGGCTCCGCTGCGGGGGCCTCAGGCGGAGAGCACCCCTGAGGAAGCGGGCCACCAGGGCGTGAGAACCAATGGTCCTCCCTTCCACCCTGACATGTCTGGCGGAGATGGCAGCAGCATATACCTTGATGGTAGAGGGCGTGAGTCCCCTCTCGAGGAGCAACTGTAAGAACTGTAGTACTATTGGTAAGGGGCAATGTTGTGGCTCCTGTCCCTGTGTCTGGCACCATTCTGAGAACACCTTCCACCTGTTGGCATAGAGGGCATTAGTAGAGGGCGCCCGCGAGCTGTCAATGGTGTGAATCACCGCTGGCTCACAAAGTCCTAGCAGAGGGTCTGGCCCTTCAAAGGCCAAACCCAGAGCTGCAGCCGAGCTGGCTTCGGATGCCAGATCTGGCCGCCCAGTTGTGAGAGCAAGTCCTTCCTGACTGGAAGACGCCAGGGTTCCCCGTGCAGTAGCTGGAGCAGCCAGGGAAACCATACCCTCCCCGGCCAACGAGGGGCCACCAGCAGCAGCTCGTGCTCCTCTGTTACTACCCTGTGTAGGGTGGGCCAGATTAGCGGTAGAGGGGGAAAAGCATACAGCCGAAGCCGTGGCCATGCATGAGCGAGTGCATCCTGGTCTAATGGGCTTGGTTCGGACAGGCTGAACCAGAGGGGGCAATGCGACGACTCCTGGGAGGCAAAGAGGTCCACCTCCGCCCTGCCATATTGGCGCCATATGGCCCCTACCACCGCTGGGTGAAGTCTCCACTCCCCTGGGTCTGGGTTCTGACGGGACAGCAGATCCGCTGCCCTGTTGGAAGTGCCTGGTAAATGCACAGCTCTCAAACTCAGCAGGTGCCGATGGGCCCACTGCAGGAGCTGCTGAGCTGCCCTCAAGCACTGTCGAGATCTGGTGCTGCCCTGGTGGTTGACATAATACACGACTGACATATTGTCCGACCTTACCAGTACATGTCTCCCTGCCAGTACTGGGAGGAAGTGTTGTAGGGCGCACAGGACTGCCTGAAGCTCTAACACATTGACGTGATGTTGAGCCTGCTGCAGGCTCCAGCAATCTCGGACTGTCCGGCCTTGCCACACAGCTCCCCACCCCACCTGGGAAGCGTCGGTAGTGACCACTTCCCTTCTGGAAGGGATGGCGCCCAACTGAACTCCTTGGGTCAAGTACCCCCTCCTCCCCCAAGGACGGAGGAACCCACTGCAGCCGGAGGTGACCCTTACTAGCCTGTGCCTGTGCCGCACAGGATGAAGGCCAAAGCTGTTCAGCCAAATTTGAAAAGGCCGCAGTGCCAGGAGGCCGAGAGGGATCAGGGATGCGGCTGCCGTAAGCGTACCTAGCAGACACTGGAACATCTTCAGGCTCAGTGCACGACCTGTCCTGAAGCGCCCAATGAGCTGGCAGATCCTGTCGACTCGCTGTCGGGAGGGGACAGCCGCCATTGACTGCGAGTCCAGATACATGCCCAAGAAAACAACCTGTTGACAAGGCACTAAGGAACTCTTCTTGAGGTTCACTCTGAGACCCAGGTCTGAAACATGCGCCATCAGCGCCGCCACATCTATCCGGGCCTGTACCGCTGACTGGGAGCATATCAGCCAGTCATCTAAATAAGGCAGGATGCGCATTCCCCTGGCCTGCAGTGGGGCCAGGGCGGCTGCTACACACCTGGTGAACACACGGGGGGATAGCGCCAGGCCAAATGGGAGGACGCAGAACTGATATGCTTGGTCCTCGAAAGCAAATCGGAGGAACCGCCTGTGTTGTGGCTTGATTGGGATATGGAAATATGCATCTTTCAGATCGAGGGTTGTAAACCAATCGAACTGCCGGACACTGTGTAGCACATCCCTGGTGCGCAGCATATGAAACTTCAGCCGCTTGAGGTGGACATTTAATGGCCTCAAATCCAGGACGGGCCGGAGCCCACCATCTCTCTTTGGAACTATGAAATAAGTGGAGTAGAACCCACCTTCTCGTGTAGTCGCGTCGAGTCGCTCGATGGCCCCTTTCTGCAGGAGAGCCACGATCTCCTGGCGCAGGGCTAGCGCCTTCCCGGGGTGGGTAACGATGGTGGTTTTGACCCCATGGGATCTTGGCGGTCGGCTTTGAAATTGGATACTGTAACCCTGAGACAGGGTTGCCAGCACCCAGGGGTCTGATGTTATCACTTCCCAGCGCCTGAGCTGTTGGCTGGAGAAGCAGCCGACCGCCTGCGTAGTACTGTCACCGCCTGCCCGCTCGTCCCCTCTGGTCCCTAGAGGGGAGACGGGCCGCGCCCTGGGCACCTTGGGTAGGGCGACGCAACCGAGTGGGGGCGGGTCGACGAAACCCCTGCGGTTGTTGTTGCCCCTGCTGTATTGGGTACTGTACAGGCGCTGGCGCTCTCAGCGCTGGGGGCCTGCGTCTAGCTGGGCTGTCCCGACGAAGGCTCGCAAACTGCTGTCTGGCCTGTATTACCTGCACACTGCGCTCCAGTGCTTGTTGTGCAGCTGCACCAAACAACTCCCCCGGAACTACAGGGAGAGAGCGCAGTGCCCTCCTGCCTGGCTCTGACAGTGGGGATTGAGCCAGCCAGATCTGGCGGCGGGCGAGGGTCAGGTAGGACATTAGTCTACCCAACTCCCTCGTCATATAGGCAAAGGTCTGCAGTGAGGAGTCACAGAGATCCTGGGATGCCGCTGCACCGTCAGTGGCCTGAAGCGTCTGGGAGAGGGCAAGCATTAAATGGGACATGGAATTCCCCATACGTCCTGTACAAGCTGCCGTATCGTAACTCCTAACAATAAGGTCATCGGTCAACCGACATTGTGAGCGGGGGCAGCGTGCATGAGGCCTAAGTGCCTCATCAGGTGACAGCACTAAGGCTGCCACTGACGGCTCTATACTGGGCATAGCCTCTAACCCATAGGTAGAGGCACTCTGCATGGCTGACAGGGCTCTGCAGTCACTAGGGCGGTGAGATAACTGCCTAGGGTCTGTCCAGCACCTTTGCAGCTCTTCAATATATGGAGCTGAGGGTGGTACTGCGAAGGCTGCCTGCTGCACGGTGCCTCTAAAAAATGCATTGTGGGGGGTCGCCGACACTGGTGCAGGGTCCTGCCCCAAACGCGCCAACGCAGCCTTCAAAGTCAGCTTCAGTGATAGCCGGCCAGCCTCAGTGTCCTGCGTTGTGCTCCGAGCTGTGTCGGAGGAGCCTGACCGGGAGTCGTGATGGGCTGATTCGTCAGGCTCAGCTCCAGCCCCTTGGCCTAAGTCCCAACTCTCAGATGCCCTCGTAGAGAGCGTATCCTCCTCCCGGGCTCCCACGGGAGAAAGTGATGGTGGCGGCGGCTCCGCCTGCCCGGCTGGCGGGGTTTCAGCGGGAACACCAACCCACGGCCTCTGCTGCGGGGGCTGCAAGCTCGCCAGGAGTTCTTTAATTTTTCCGAATTCGGCCGCCATGGAATCTACCTTCTGGGCCAAGTCATCCTTCCTCCTCTTTGATCTAGGGGCCCCCTGTGCCGTACTACTCCGGCGCCTTGTTTGCACCCTACTTGATTGCTCGTGGGCCTGTGGAGTGTCTACCACCTCTACCTGGGCTAGCCTAGCTGCCCGGGCTGTCAGGCTGAGGCAGCTGCAGTTCACACAAGCCTCCTCCGTGAGCCCCTGTCTCAAATGGTCAACGCCAAGGCAGGCCGGGCATTTGGTGTGGCCGTCCTCTGGCTCAAGGGGGGCTAGGCAATCGGCACAGACAAGCATCCTACATGCAAGTCTGTAAGCTGTCGGACTTAAGTGTAATACACAGAACCCTGAGGCGAGTACACCCCAGCTCTGCGTGAGTAAGCACAAGCACCAGTCGGGAAGAAACTAGGAAACGAATATGCTACCGAGTAGCTTATTAAGCTGCAATCTAAACTTAGCTCTGAAAAAGCTTGAACCAGGGCCGGCAAGAACACCGCTTAACTGGTAATTATTATTACAATCAATTAAATCAATAATATGCTACCGAGTAGCTTATCTAACTGCAACCTAAATTTAGCGCTGAGAAAGCTTAAACCAGAGCCGGCGAGAACACCGCACAACCGGTAATTATTATTACAATTAATTAAACCATAATATGCTACCGAGTAGCTCTATTAAACTTCAACGTCAAAACGCAGTCAAGGAATACGGCGAAAACACCGTTCACCGGCCGCGCAAAACAACAAAACTAATATACTACCTGAAACTTTGAGTCCAGCCAGGAGAATATGGCGAGAACACCACTCAACTGGGCTTAACCTGGCGTCCTGTGCTGAAACAGCGAGATCGCTGCAGCAACAGGCTACAAGCCACCGAAACAAAATAAACGTAGCAGACTTACCGGCCTCACCCACGCGAGGCTCGATATTCCATAAACGCAGTTTCTCAGAGGGCGAGATCATTCACTGCTCTGACCACAACGGGTAGCGAAACTTCACGCGTCTACCTCTCAACTGAATCAACCTGCTTTCGCGAGAAGATGAAAGAGGTCGCTCCCTGGGGCGACCGGCCTTTTGTGCTGGCGCACATTGCCGACGTCACCCAGGTCACAGGTGACTTTGTTGGTATTACTACTCGACCTGCACGTACGCGTGATGGACATTCATGTGCTGAAAGCACCGCCTCTGGTGGTCAGGAGAAACGAAATAGAACCACAGTGTACTTCTCTCCTCCAACATAGATGTGTGATTTGGTGAATGTACCATAGCTTCTTTAAATTACCTTTTGTGTCTTGCTAGATACTGTACCCTTTGTGTGATTAGTTTTGAGTGGTGAGGCTGATGATAAATGTGTGTGTGTGTGTGTGTGTGTGTATGTGTATGTGTGATCACTGCAACAGGTGCTGAAGCAGCTACCCGCCAAAGAGGAGTCGGTGGAGTTCTGCCCCATGAGTGCGAAGCAGCAGCAGCTCTACAGCGCCCTCCTCAGGAAGCTGAAGGGTTCCACTAATGGAGAGAGTAAGTGTGGGGAAGGAGAGAGAATGAGAGAGAGAGAGGGGGAGGGAGGGTGGAAAGTCTTGTCTACAGTAAAGCGAGGTAAACGAGTAGAAAAGGGTGGACAAGTGTGTGTGTGCAAGTGTGTGTGTGCAAGTGTGTGTGTGTGTGTGGGCGGTTAAAGTGGGACAGTTGTTATTAGCCACACTTAATCTGCCCTTGAAGGCTTGGGCACAGCGCCTGCTTGTTTGTGTACGCATGCGTTGTGTGTGTGTGTGTGTGTGTGTGTGTGTGTGTGTGTGTGTGTGTGT
>JAGFZM010000209.1:248538-251038 GCA_017657215.1 Limnothrissa miodon
GTGTGTGTGTGTGTGTGTGTGTGTGTGTGTGTGTGTGTGTGTGTGTGGTTGGAACACAGTAAGTGCACTTGATGTGGGCTTTCTCCAGTCTTTTGTCCCTGGTGCCTCTTGGGAGAGCATGACTCACAATGCACCACATGAATCTAACTGCTGTGTGTGTGTGTGTGAGAGAGAGAGAGAGACGGAGAGAATGTGTGAGAAGAATCCCAACCGAGTGTTTCCAAGTGTGCAGGGTTGTGGGGAATAAATGGGGATGAAATGGAGCATTAGCCGAGGCAGGAAGTCGGCATCAGTGAAAAATTCATGGCCGCGGGAAGTATAACTGCGCGACCCGATCCCCACCAAGCCGGAGCCAAAAAGCGGCAGGCAGGTGGACGAAAGGGCAATACAACCAAGGTGTGGATGGCAGTCAGGGGAAGAGTGTCGCTGTCCTTGTCACAAGAGAAGACTTACATTACAGGCCCCACAGGCTATTTAATGTGAATGAGTGTGAATGGGCAAGTGCATAGAGTGTGAAGTGGAGAGTGCGCAGGATGTCTTGAGAGAATAAAACAAAGCCCCCCCCCCACACACACACTCTCTCTTCCTTTTGGCCCAACATGCCTCTGTTGCACAGTCTGTATTTCCTCCCTGAATCTGTAGTAAGTAGTAAGTGTATGTCAGTGCCGGATGCCGTAGTTCAAGCCAGAGCTCCTCCCCAGAGCTTGACTGAGCTCTGTCAGACCTGCCTGGGGCCTGACCAGCTTGTGCGCTCGCTAGTCTGATTACGTTGCATCAGCTTTTCTTTTTCTCCACTGTGAGCACAGCCTGGCAGGTCTCCAGTGAGTTGGTGTACTAAAGTGTGTGTGTGTGTGTGGTGTGTGTTTGTGTGTATGTGCGGGTGCTTGTGCATAATTGTGTGTGCATGTGCTTATGTGGGTGTATATATGAGCATGCGCATGTGTGTGTGAATGCGTCTGCGTCAGTGTGTGCGTGAATGCATGCATGCGTGTGTGATTGGGCACAGGACAATCCCGGCGGTCCTCTCCAGAAACTCCCCTCCGCTCGTAAAAGTTGTCACATTGATGAGTGTCGGACTCCCGCTGCCGAACCATCAGAACTAATTTCAGTTTTATGTGAGTATGGGGAGGGAGGAGGTAAGATAGGGGGATGTCTATCTACTGTTTTGCCCTGAAAGAAAAACAGTGGAGACAATATGTAACTCAGGGTGTGTGAAAATATTGTGTGTGTGTGTTTGCTTGCCTCTGTACATTGTGTGTGAAGTGCTTGTTCATAAATGTGTATATTGGCATACACAACAAATCTGAGGCACTAAAGCCTGCGATGTCCATTGCATTGCATCCACATTCACAGCCACTGGATGCCCTTCTATGTCCATTCTGAATGAATAATCTGTCTTACTTGCCCATCCACTGGCCTTTGGTTGTTTGTGTGTAGAGCGGGAGCTGACCAATGCAATGATGCAGCTTCGTAAGATGGCCAACCATCCGCTTCTGCATCGGCAGTACTACACCTCCGAGCGCTTGAGTACCATGAGCAGGCTCATGCTGAATGTAAGCCGCACACACACACACACACACACACACACACACACACACACACGGCCCTTCATAAAATATTTATATGCTAGTGTATAGTATACCACACCTCAGCAGTGTGGGTCTAAGAAGCACATAGAGCCGAGGAGCATGTGAGTGGGGGGCGGTGGTGGGGGGGAGGGGGGGGGGGGGGGGGGGGGGGGGGGGGCGCGGTTGGTGGGGTTGGGTTTGGGTGAGGTGGCGTGAGTGATGCATGCAAAATGCAGTTGCCATGGTAACGGCATCCCGTCAGGCGGCCCGGCAGATGCGGTCGGCACTGATGATGTGTCACAAGGGGAACATCGGCGGCACCTGCTACATTATGAGGCCTATTACATAGAGCAGGCAGTGAGGGAGAATGGCACCAAGCTAGGAGCCCAAATGAATGGCGTAATCACCCAAATTCTGCCTTATGTCCCCTAGGGGCTCGCAGCTGACGCATTAAAGGACTCAGTAAAAGGAATTCACTCTCATTTTCTCACAGAGCTGGGCTTGTGTGTGTGGGCCGTACATATAGTCGCATTGGAATAGCTGCCATTATTGTTGAGTGTGTTTATTTTTATGACATGCATGCATAGCAAACAGACTAACCATAGTGGGTGAGAAGATGTCCATTTGAAAAAGTTCTTAAGTATGTTTTAGCACAGTTCTATCCTCTTGCGGTGGATGTAGTGTGGTGGGCGTTTTTGAAAGGCACATCCCAACTCTGAGTTATCCAGATTACGGCTCCCAGTAAAGGCAGAATTAGCCGGTTTTATGCTGCTGGCTGGTTGCTGCCAAGAACCTGACAATATGGTACTCTATGTTGTAATTTAATATACTTTAATATTATAATCTTGTTCGCAAGCTGACATTGTGCATTTTTATTTTCATTGCCATCTTTACATGTTGACAACTAAAATATCTTAAATGTTTTGAGATTC
>JAGFZM010000209.1:253538-281136 GCA_017657215.1 Limnothrissa miodon
TTCATATTGTCATTTTTAGACAGTCTGATATGTTTCACTTTGATGGTTGCATTCTCTTTCTACTGTAGGTGAAGAAGATAACATATCTGACGATATGGCCTCTCTCCTGAAAGCATCTTTGGGACTATAACGTAATTTCAACAGGACTGCTGTGCTGAAGAGAGCAGATCACCAGTGTGTAAATGCGAGACACAACAGTTCTGTGTGTGTGTGTGTGGGTGTGTGTTTGACAGTATTCAAGAGAGTCGAGTTACATGAAAGATAACGCATTTAAAATGTTAGTACATCTTTAATAAAAAACTTTGTAAAAAAACAAAACATGAAACATAAATAACATACACCCATTACTGATACACTTGTAGAACAAGACTAGTCTTTGTTTAAAAAATGTGATGCCAAAACACAGGGTTGCTCTCAACTCTGTCTATGGTTCTTTCAATAGTGTGCTTTTAATTTTTTTTATTATTATTATTATTTTTTACACAGTAAAGTACTGTCATTTGTAAACACCAAAACAAAAATGTACAAACATGTCAAGATTCTGTGGATTTTGTAGGCTTCATATAGTTCATGCTTATTGGTGCAGAAAAATTCTCAATAACAGGATTCAATCTTAAGTTACTTTCTCTGGCTACCAAAATAAGATGAAAGTATTTGTTTATTTGTTTGTTTTATAAATAAATAAATGGACTCCAGCTGCACTGAGAAATCACATAAAAAACTGTGCCAAGTATACCTCGTAATAAACTATCCATTGAATGTACTGGAACTGTCTGTGACTGATGTTTGCAACAGTGTTTAATAAATGTTTTTTAATCTATGATTGCTTTCTGTTTTTTTTTTTTTTCTTTCTCAGGCATTTGGAAATTGTTCTATATAAGATATTAGCCTACTGTAAAACTGTGACTGAAAACTGTAGGTGATGTTATGGACACCTTAAATGAACCAATCGCAGCCTACCGTTCAGATCAAATGTTTAAGTGTAAGAAATATGATCACTGAAAGACTTACATATTTCATGGAGAGGAAGTATTTAATGTGACCTCAGCAGGATTCAACTCCAGAGGAGGAAAACTGTCCTATACAGAGTCCGGTTTAATGGTCATTAAGAATGTTGTCTAGGCCAGTGATTCCCAACCTTTTTCTTCAGGGACCCATATTTGTACCATTGTAAGCTTTGGTGACCCTCGAGAAGGAGTCAAGTGATACGCTTCCTGCGAAAACTCATTTCATTTTATTCCTCGATTTATCTTTGTACAAAAACAGAATAAATGTTTAATGTAGCACTTAAATTTTGTTGCTTCTATGCATATATTAATTAAATTCTTTGTCATTTATTCAACATGGGCTATATATGGTATTAAAATGAAACCCCTTAAAATCAAGAGGGCTTCGCGACCCTCCGTGGAGCTTTGGCAACCCATAGGTTGGGTCGCGACCCGTAGGTTGGGAACCACTGGTCTAGGCTGTTAGGAGGTGCTACACAAATCCTGACAGGATGTATCTAAAATGAGAGGCTAAGGGTCTATCTAATTTAAAAAATGTCTGTAAAAAAACTCAAAATAATGGTGTCGAGCATGATTATTTATCCATTATCTATCAAACTCAGTTTATCAGAATGTTGTCCATTCTGGCTCAGGGCATTTTCAGAAGGTCTACCCCATTTGTATGGCAATGAATTCTCTGGATCTACTTCATGTGAGTGCTGTTAACAGAATTAACGCACACCCTGCCAGAAATCAGTAGGCCTATTCCATTTGTCTGGATGATAACTGTGATTTAAAATGAACACATTAGAGATCTAATGTGGGCCTAAACATGATATCCTTTTGACTTTAATTGCTAGAATTGCTTTCAATATTTTCAGCCCCCCGCCCCTACACACACACACACACACAATATCATTCAATTAATTTTTGTGTGACTCAAAGCCGCAGGTGTTGAATGGTCTTTGACTTTTTTATTCATTTATTTTTGCAACGAGATTCTTTCAATCGCCTTTAGTGTCAGAAGGTGGCGGTAGCGGTTATAACTGCTTGTAGACGACACTAAAGAAGAACACCCACAAACAGATTTGAACGTTGACGCGGGTCGTAATTGTTTACAGGGTTATTTAAAACTGCACATCAACAATATGTAAGTAATTCTTAACAATATTCATGTCCTAATATTAGTTTAAGTAGTAATATCTCGCGAACTCGCCTTACTAAGTACCCTTTACTGTCTTGGTGTTGATGCTAACGATAGGAGCTTAATGAATAACGTTATTTATTTATCCCAGACAACCTTCATTAACTGGTTTAAGATATTTATTAGAGACACATATGAAGTATATTTTGCACTCTCACTAACATACCAAAACATTGATCCCTCGCTTCCACAATCTCAACGTAACCAGTATGCTACGCCACCCACCATACATTCAACACTAACTAACGTTAAGTACACTGCATAGGCTAGCACTTTCCCCAACTTCACACAGAACACTGTCCTCCCCAACACTGCATTACGAGTTAACCCCCCCTCCTCACATGTAACAGTACACATCCACCCAACATCACTCTACATACAGCACATGACAATGACCTTTACCATTACTAGAATGCCCTCCTACCCCAACATGCATACCGCACACTGCATTACCAGTAAACGATTTTCCTCACATTAACAGCACACGTCCCTTGCTGACAACAGTGTACCATCCCACCCACATACATGCTGTACATTACATTAGAGACAGAACCTCTACCCCTTCACTCATTCTTCTCACATGACCTCTGACAGTTGGGTTGGCCTTGTGGGAGTAGTGCTAATGTTGGCTGTTGCCTTTCTTCACACCATTCTATAACCTTTGTATAACCATCCCCATATTTATGCAGCCCTTGTAACCCAATTCTTCATATGTGGCCATAGTACTCCATCATTGTTTTTGCAGTTAATGTACTAAGATAAATAACTTGAAAAGTATACCCTATGGGTGCTGCCATATAGTTTGGTTGTGAAGTAAATAGCTATACTTAGTACTATATTATGATTACACAATTGATAATACTACAATAATGAATGCCTGGTGATGATCCAACAAGATTACTGTATTCACAGAATAATGAGCCACTGTGAGCTTGAGGAGCTAACCGACCATATCACCAGCAGAATATCAAAGGTTAAAAAACTCATGCATTTAAGATCTATTGGTAAGTTTATTTATTATCTATTGATAATTTTAGTGAAAATTCAGAATAATCTGGAGTGGTTTGATCAGTCCTACTTTTTGAAGACCACATGGGTCTAAAAATCACTTCTTTGTGTGCATATTAGGGAATTACCCAGAGAAACAGAAGATTTTTCGTAAGATTACAGAAGAGGTCAGTGGTATGACAAAACTCTTGGATCAGTTTGAGATGTGTGTCGCTGAAGAGAGAGATTCACTAAAACAGCTGGAGGTTTGTACTGTTGAAGTTGTTCCTGATGTGTCCACAATACAAAGAAAAAACAAGAACTGGGGACATATACCAGGGGAACTGGGGAAACCAGTGGGAATATTGGTCAATATCCCCTATCTGACCTCATCCTCACAGCTATACTGTAGGTCCTCCTTCTCCTCTTATATCCCTGAAGGGGATCATTCAATAACTGAGTGTTAGCAGAGATGTTACTGTGTTTAACCTGTCTGCTCTGTAGAGTATCCTGTTTTTAATGCCTGTATACATGTTCTTCTGCAGGAATTGAATGTGCGGATTGAAGAAGACTTGCAGCAAGCACTACACATGGCAGAAAACATCCCCAGTCATGTGCCAGTTCCAGCATCTGCTGTCAAGTAAGAGAAAATTGCAGATGTTGTGTTCTGCAGGGATTTGGGGTTCTGGAGGGTTCTGTGCCATGGCTATTCACATAGGTTCCACCTGTTTTTCGTTTTTTTTTTCAGTTAATTTTATTTGGACCACCTTTCACTCTACTAAATGTTTTGCTAAGAGTTGCCGTTTGATGTACAGTACTGTAGTTAGTCTTGGGCTACTTAACATCTAAATCCTTTAAAATTCAATAAATTGAGACTTTCATTTTGCCAATCTGAAATCTCACTCTCTAGAAAAGAGGTGTTGCCTGTTCAAAAGGAAAATGAGCAACCACCAAAGGATCAGGCTGCAGCCAAGAAGCCTCGGAAACAGATTAAGGAGATGGAATTCATAACTGTACAAGAGTTTGACACTATACCACCGTATGTACCCCTTGCACTTCCTCTGTCGTCTGCTAGTAATAGTTAGAAATACTGCATGTCAATTTATTACTTTATCACTGCTGAACATGTTAATAACATGTTCAGCAGTGATAAAGTAATAAATTGACATACAGTAAATCTAAATATTAACACTAAATAAATGAAAGTAAGCTAAATAATTTTATCATAAACATGCCTAAAGTGTAGTGTATGTGTGTCCCTCTCACCTTTGGTTGGTCATTATCAGATACATGAAAGGTCGAGTGACGTACGATCAGGTGAACTCTGCGGTCCGGAGCATTAACAAGGCAGTGTCTGAGAAATACCAGATCCTCCATCAGCCTCCTAAGACTCTGAACAATGTGTCACGCAGACTTTATGATCGCTTCAAAGAGAACGAGACTGGCGAGACAAAAGGTGGTAAAGATTTTTTAACCTAACTTTTGCCGTGTCTTTATGTTATATATTGTTAAGTTCTATCAAACAAATAAGAAATGGAAATATTTGTTTTCCTAACAAGTAGTCCACGATGATGAATAAAACAACCAGGCAACCATACATGATGAAACCATAGACAAGCACTGATTCCCATGTCTTTGAGACAAGTGTGTGTGATTGGGTGAATGCCATAAGCAGGCGGTGCGTGTATATGCAGCGGCCTCTGGTTCTCCCGACCACAAGCATCACGTTAGAAACGTAATTTCGATTCCTCTGTATGTAGAGAAATTGACAAAAAAGAGACTTTGAGACAAGTGTGTGTGTACATGTGCATGCGTGCATGCATCAATGTGTTCTTGCATCATTGAGTGTGAATATGCTTATGAGTGTGTGTGTTTCGTTCTCCCCAGGGCATTTTTTTGTGGTGGAGGCAGACCTGCGTGAGTTTGCCCAGGTGACGCTGGACAAGCGCTTCCTGAACCTGCTGAGCATGTTGCGCCACTGCCAGCGACTCAAGGAGCTTAGAGGCGGGGGGATGACACGTTACCAGCTACTCTGAGATCACTCTGGACACCTGACACATCTGTTGACCTAAACCGCAGTTAGTCTCCACCCAGCCAATGACTGCAACAGTCCCAAAGAGCCTCTTGTCTCCACACCATGCACCAGTCACCTACTGTGATTAGTGCCTCCTGCCCCCAGGACACCAACTTCCATGGCAGCACCTTAACGTTCCTGAAAGCAAAACTGAGAGGACCACCTTATGAAGGGCTTACATATACTTTGGATGAATTCACACTTTAAATTCGCTTGGATTTAGAAAGATTTAGAAATTCTTCTAGCAACTAGATTTTCATATTAAATCAATGTTTAGGGGCCCTGTCATAGGATCCAACATTCCTATTGGTCACATTATTTTACTTTTTTTCTGTTGTGTCTTCGTTTCCCAATATATGAGAAATATGATGCCAACCCTTTACAATACATTTGTTCGAACTTCACTGAATGGATGATGAGATTTTTTTTACGCGTAGATTTGCATGTTGATGTGCCTAGTATTGTTATGTTTATGTAGTTCATGGACCTAGGCTTACATTTAGTTATTAGGCTAGTCTATTGCAGAACACGTTTCTTTTTTTCTATCGAAAAATCACGTCAGCAGCAGCTTAGACAGTAGGCTAAGGTGGGGCTGCAAATGCGTGATGCAAGCACGAAAAAAGAGGAAGACTATCTAGATTGCACTTCCTAGAACAACTGTAAGGTTATAAAGCATATAGGCTACATGAAACTACGCCTCCTGTGAAGACAAAATAAACGTCACGACTCACTCATATTGATTTAGTGCGCATAACGAAAGTAAAAACAGAAAGAAAGGCTCGTGCCATGTTCTTCGCAATATTATAGCCATTCTAGTCTTCTGCGACTTCTTGTGCAGGCTAAGGCAACTTGTTTTAAAAAGGCCGGGAAACGCTGTTCAGGAACGATGGTAAATATTTTCTTTATAAGCTGATAACATTTCTTTATAATTTATAACCCAAATAAAGCGCTCCAGACGGACTGACTGAATGACATGACAAACGTAGAGAATACCAATTTGGTGCGATTAGCAAAGAGAATGGTGTTGGGTGTCACAAGGTGTTACACTGTGACTTTTTCCCGGTTGTTTAAAGAGCAACGTTGAAATTTGTTAGGAAATTATGTTCAGAAATGAAAAGACTAGAAACTTAGAATTATTCCATTATTTACTAAAGCTAACACCATATTGTGAAAAAAAATATTTTTAAGCAATCACCTGCCTGTAGTAAGTTGTGTCTTGCAGGAGCGTGGAACATCATATTTGTCGCATCTAAACGACTTCAGAACCATATAAACCGTTCTGCGTCTTGGTCGACAGACTGCCTACATTACAAGACTTCATCGAATGTATTGCTCCCGTCGCATGTCGTCATAGCACCGGTGTCTACAAATTGTCAGCCACAGAAGTAAACTTTAACACAGGAGCTGTTGTAATCCTCTAGACCAGTGGTCCCCAACCCCCGGGCCGCGGACCGGTACCGGTCCGTGGATCAATCAATACCGGGCCGCACAAGAATTAATTATTTATTTCTGTTTTATTTATTATCTGAATCGAGCGGTCTTATTTTGAAACGTCTTTTATTGTGAAATGACCGTATTCTCATCTCTGTTACATCTCCTCATTTGAGCGCCAAATTTCCTCATTTCCTCCTCATTTAACCCAGCAAAATGAGTAAACAGGTGTCTTTGGAAAGTTTCTTTGTGAAAGCGAAAAGGCACAATGAAGAGAGAGAAGAGCAGCCTACGACTTCCAAGAAAAAGAAAGGTTTTAGCAGCCAGTACCAAGAGTCCTACTTGAAGTAGGGATTTATCGCGACAGGTGATTCCCACACACCAAGCCCGCTCTGCATAATATGCGGTGACCGGCTCTCAAATGAGGCAATGAAGCCTTAAAAACTGCATGTAAACGCCACCATAGCAACTAGTATCAGCGCGTTAGGGCCGTGGTCGGTAACACAGAGGTGAGGGAGAAGGGAAAGGAGAGGGGAATGGAGAGTTTCTGAGTGTCGGGCACGTAAACATACAGGAGATTCATTCACGGGCGACCAGAGAGTTTGATGTTATAATATCGTTATATTGTTGGAGCAATCTAAGGGTAGAGATGCGCATGAATGTGCTGTGGTCCAGTATGAGGTGTGTGTCAAGGTAGTAGTGCAAATGAGTCCAGTAGTGCAACAGTGCAAGGTTAAAAGTCTAGTGACCAGCAATAAATATGTGCATATGTAAAATGGGCAATAAAAAATATAAAAAATAATAATGTTGCTGAATATAAATTATAAATTAATAACACTGAATTTGGGACAGCCCAATGGGTGTACATTGAAAATCAGTGCATTTCAATACATTACTAAAGAGCATTGCATTGTCCATTGAGTGGAAGATAGTGGGACTAACATATTACAGTAGACACATCTAGAGGGTGCAAGCTTTATTAGGTTTGGCTATTTAGGTTTGGTTAGGCTATATAGGTTTGGCTGTTTAACTTGTGTTTTGTTTACATACAATAGTAGCCTTAGAAAACCTAATGTAAAGTGTTCCCTTCATATAAGCTGAGAAAGTTTTGTGGGGATGTATTTTGTTTTACCCTATTCACTCTCTGTACAAAATCCTCAACATGATGGACATAAGCAGGCTCATAAAACGACTACTTAAAAAAAGCAACTACTGAATGTAATGCTATCATAGTGAAACTGCCCTTGAGTGGGACTGATGGGTCAAACTTGGGGGTCTGACTCGAGGACTATTAGCCTGGACCCCATACTTCCTGTGATGCTACATTTAATTTCGCAAACTCACTCTGGCGAAGTTGCCGTTTTAGAGCATTTCCGTTCCCAAAAAAGTGGGAACCAATTAGAAAGGAGCTTTCCCCCCCAGCGCCAGTGAGGCATCTGATAGATGCAGGTTAAGCCCGCCTCTCACATGAGTATTATGGTAGGTTCGCCAGACTAAGCTCCTACGAGCTTATTTGTGAAGCCACTGAAAGTCTAGTATTTGTGAAATACTGAAAGTCTAGTATTGTGGTTTGTGCACGGCGAACTTGTTGATGGTGCATCGCATGATCAATTAGCCTAACACTCACTGGTTACTGTCTAAATAATTAGTCTACATTATGTTATTTTTATACCATTTTTATACCAAACACAGCTAGGTAACATAATCATTTAGTTGCCAACACTAAACACCACCCCAAACTCCCCAAAAGTTTGTTGCCATAGTTTCTTACCGTACATATCCTGCCCACTTTTTGCTTCAACCAAATACATTTTGCCTGCAAATTTTCAACTATGCCAGTCTTAAACATGCGGTTATAATGAATTTTTACATATGGATATTATTTACCAACTTGACCAGACTTTCTTTAGTGATTTTCTAATGTTTTGGAATATTCATATAAAAAAATATATATATACTTATAAAAAATAATGCAGCTGAGAATAACAAAGCTCGCCATAAATAAGAATGGTTTCAAAAGATAGTTCTCATTAATTAAAAGTAGCTGCTTTAATAATATAAACGTGTAGCCGTTTGTATATAGCAGTGGTCATAACCCACTTTTTTTAGGATATGGTGTAGCTGGGTGAGCCACTTGGCATGCTGGTTTGACGTGATGGATCTTGCAAATGCTGGTAGGTGTAATTTGTTTCATAAAACAATGTAGCAAAAATGTAGTCATTTAGTCGTTAGCTATAAGAATTAAATTAAGAGCTTTTTGACTGCTTCAGAAAAGTGATTCAGTTGCAAAATTCATGTAATAGAAAAACATATGAACGGGATAATTTCAGAACTATTCGCAACATTCGGCATTTCAACTGTAAAGAAGTTGTACGGAAATTACTTATCAACAGTCTGCTTTTCCAGTAACACAGAAAGAGGATGTTGCCAGGACATTCTTCTATCATAAGTAGACTGGAAACCGGAAACCCACAATAAAAATGTAGGTTTGGCAACAAATCATTGATTTCCCATATTGTTGGGTGTAACCCTCTTGCAAATCGACGTGAGTCAAATACCAAAAGTTCTTGTATAAAATTAGGAAATCCACGGAGCTCCCATTAGGCCTACAGTCACAAGAAAACATAAAACATGTTCTAAAACCTGAGAATGTAATGAGGAGATTTTACATTATTGGGAGATATTGCATTATTGGTCAATTGTTTATTGGGAATACTTTGTGTAGGCTGGCCTCCACAATGGAACTTAATATTATTTAACACAATTTTTTAAAATGTAATTATAATTAATTATAATAATTATAATACATCTGTAATAATAAAACACATAGTAAGAATAAGTAATATCTTGACCTATTTAAATTAAAACCTATAATGTTGAGGTATACTATTTAAATTAAAATTGATCACTGGAGGTGTACTTTACGTTGGCAGAGTATGCAAAGTTGTATTTAAAACACTGGAACAGTGTATGATCTTTGTGCTGCTATAGAGGCAAGTAACTAATAAGGTTCCAGTAACTGTAACAACTTAATGAAAATTAAACTATAATGTGATACTTTAATTAATTATTCAAAAAAAAATCAGATCACATTAACTTTCTAACCAGTAATCGTCAACACTGTATGGCTCCTAAATTACATTTACTTGCTCTTGTTTATTGGCAAATGAGACAACCACAAACAGTTGTGTTAAAGAGTTGTCTGCTCTGGTCTATGCTGGCAGGCACTACATCCAAACCTCATTGCGGCCATTATAATTTCTGGCCTTGGTGGAGCCTTCCAGTATGGACTTCAGATCTCTGTATTGAATGCTCCTTCTGTGGTGAGTACCAAAAGCTAAGAGAAGTAGGACATCAGTAAATTTTTTTTGTTTTTGTTTTTGCAACTTTTAAATTGTCAGTAAAATCCATATATACTGTATGTAGTTTAATAGATCTTAAAGATGACTTTTTCTTACTTGACACTACAATGTATAGGAAGATGGCCCTGAGATGCATTTGGACTATGCAAGACATTTGAGACCTAAATACTAATATCAGATTAATCAAGTTAATAATTGTTAGTTTTTGGCCTGGTTGTAGTATTTCAAATAAAGCGTGGTTTATTTTGTAGACCTGGGTGCTGTTTGTTGCCACCACAGAATACTGTTAAAAGCTTATTGCAGTATACTCTATGACCACTAATTTTTAACTGTTGACAGTTCATAAAGGAGCTGGTGAATCAGACGTGTGTCGAGCGCTATGGTGTAGTCCTGGAGCACAGCCAGCACTCTCTCATCTGGTCCTTCATTGTCTCTGTCTATTGCATTGGAGGGCTGGTGGGGTCACTCGGTGCTGGCAGGCTTGCAAACAAGTTTGGGAGGTAAAACACTGCCGCCACCACCCGCACATTCACTCGCACTTGGAATCAGGGTTTAAGGTTCAAAGTTTCTTATTTACTTTTTTTAAGCAAGGTTTTTTATTTGCTGTTTGGACATAAACCAATAGCCCAGGTACATTGAAATTACTGTGCACAGCTCTCTGAGTCAACTATTTAGTAAGTAAAAACTATTTAAAGCACCCATAGAACACATTTTTTGACCATCATAAATTGTTCTCTGAGCCTTAATAATAGTGTATACCAATTTGCGCGGCTGAAAGTAAGAGGAACACTGCTAGCGTGTTGTTTAGGCTTAGAACGAAAATATTCGTAATTCCTGCCTCCCCTGGCAAATTCATGAAGGAACAGGGGATTGGACCAGAGACGTTTCCAAACGATCTTTGGTGGGACCATGCAAATATAGGAGGTGTATCTTAGTGCTGCCGACGTCAAGAGCCACCTCGTTTCGGATTGGCCTTTTTCAGCCAGGCCATTTCTAGCTTGAAATTTACATGTAGAACAAGGCGGAAGACGGTGGTTGATGTTTTGCTATGGTCCATTGGATACCGGTTCATGTAGCTCCAAAAAAAAGGTCAATATTGGACCAAATCCAAAACTCAATTCTGAATTCAGTGTATCCCTTTTTTTACATATATTTAGTCATTTAGTTTTGCCCCCGGTCTGACAGTAAAAGAATCTGTTGGAAAAAAAACCTATGAGTTCTAGGAGTGATTATGTTTTGTCAGGGGTGGAAGGATCCCCTCTGCTCTTTTCTTCCACAGAAGTTTTGATCGTATGATCCCTACTGTAGACATAAAACTGTTTGGAAAGCCTTCCTTTCAGTCCACGTGGTGTTACTGCAGTAGACAATGTTGCGTGCGGTGAGGATGTTCTCCATCAGTGCTTTGTAGGCCTGTGTGAGAAGGTGATGGCTCAGACCAGCTTTCCTGAGCAGCCTAGGGTTGAAAGAGGCTTTGCTGGGCTTTCTTCAATGTGGGCTTCACACAGGGCTAAGTAACAATCAGTTTTTTTCACTCACGAGCTCCCTCTAAAGACCGCTGTATTGCATTGTATTGCACTGCATTCTATTGGAGGCGGACCGCTGCTGTTGAACATTGCAAATGCTGTATCTACCGTTGTAGGCCACAGTGGCGCATTCTACACTGTTTGTTCGCCGTGTAATGATTCATGTTAGCATCCTAAACAGTATGAAACGGATTAATTAACTGAAAAATGTTGCTTAGTGGGCCTTTAAAAGTCCATCCCTGGTTGGATGTAACCTGCAGATCCAGGAATTTTAGGCTGTCGGCCCTCTCCATCTCAGTTAAGAGGCTCTGTGGGAAAAAGGTTTCTTCCTGAATTCCAGTCCAGTATAGTATTCCTTTGTTCCTGTCTCTGTTGAGATGCTGATCGCTGATCGCCCTGATGAGCTCCAATAGGTGTCCATCATTGTATTTTATGATGATGGTGTTGTCCTGGGTAGAATCACTGCATGTAAAAATGGCACTTCATGCTTAGACGTAACAAGAACTAAATTGTCCACTGTGTTTCTTTTTGCCGTTGTGCATCAAAAGGCAGAGGTCCATCTGTGTGCCCTCCAGTGGGTTTTCTATGTCCCAGTACAGTGTCTTCAGCAATATACGGTAATATAAAAATGTACCTTTGTCTTATTATACACCTTTAGGAAAAGGTCGTTGATGCTGAACAACCTGGTGGCCATCAGTGGTGCCCTGCTGATGCTGTTCAGTAAGATGGCCATGTCGTTTGAGATGATCATGGTGGGAAGATTTATTTATGGGATTAACGCAGGTAAATTATGTATTTTTAACACTTATTTAACACTTTTATCTATTATTCGACACAGTATTCAGTGTCCAGAAAACATAATTTTCCTATCAATTCCAGAGAGCTCTGAAAGCTATGACCACTGCCTTGACCTAGAAACCATTTATTTCCAGTTAGAAGATGTTTTAGTCCTGAATTGCATTATTTGCTTGCAAAGGATATAGAGCTTTAAGAAAATAGATATGTAAATAGAAAAGAGGTAAATGAAATTGGTACCAGAAAAGCTTGTGATTTTTTTTTTCATTCAGTTTGATTCAATTTTATTTATACAGCAGGTTTTACAAAAGAATTGTTTCATAGCAAGGAGCACCTGCGTGCAACAGGGAAACTCCCTAGTTTTTACTTGAACTACAGATCCACTACCCGTTTGGGCAAACTTGTTTAGTGTTGTTATAGCTGACAGAGGGCCGCTGAGCAAATGCAGCGAGTATTGTTCCCCTTGTTAAGAGTGGATGGACCACTGAAACGATTTTGATTTTACTAAAAAGTTTTTGTTGTTGCTGTAACCACATAATAAGCCATTAACTATAGACTATAAGGTGACTATCCACTCCTCTCTCACCACTGGGTCCATCCCTGCACCCTTCAAAGTCGCTGCAGTCACTCCTATACAGAAAAAACCTGGTTCAGATCCTAGCAACTTCAAAAACCTACACCCTATCTCTAACCTCCCCTTCATCTCCAAAATCCTCGAAAAAATTGTTTCCTCTCAACTTCACTCCCACCTATCGCACAACTCCCTCTATGAGCATTTCCAGTCTGGTTTCCGCCCTCGCCATATGTTATAAAGTGCTCTGACAGAGAACACACGCAGTTCACTTGTTTACAGTGCTTCTTTATTTCTCCAAGTCACCTGTATTCTGTTTTTGGTAACCCAGCAACCGAACCCCAAGCCCACCCTCGGGCGCCCCCTCCCGCACACACACACACAAGGAAACAGTATGTCACTATTAGCCCAATCTATCACATTCCTTCCCCCATAGTCAGGAACAACCCACAGCATTTTTTTTTTTTTTTTTCCTTTTTAAGTCCATACGAAGGAACACTCAATGAACCATTTAACTAGTGCTAACTGAGAGTGAGGGGTGGACTGCCCTCACTCCCGTGGATAGCCAGGGGATTATTGTGCCCCTTTGTTGAGGCCTTCCACCCTAACTATAAATCTAGACGAACAGGTGCCTTGCAGACTCTTGACGAACGCCGGAAAACAACCCCAGGCTCGGCTTCATCTGGTTCCTCTGGAACGTCTCCTCCGCTAGGCTGCTCCCCAGCAGGAAACTCTGAATTATCCTGCTGCTCACAACCTGGGTCCCAGTCCTGCTCAGCTGAGGGGGAGGTGTTCCGGCAGAGCAGGTGATCGACATGCATACGCCACACATTCCCGGCTACCTCCACTCTATAAGACAGCGGCCCTGTCTTATTGACCACTGTGCCTGGCAACCACTTTTCCCTTCCGGAGAAGTCCCTCACCCACACCGCTGTCCTGAGCGGCAGCTCCCGACTGACCGGATTCCTTTTTGAGCCAGCCACCATCCTCTCCTGACTGCTCAGAACCCTTGCTTGTGTGTCAGGTCGTAACAGGTCCCATCTGGTGCGTACACGCCGACCGAGCAGCATTTCTGCAGGGGACAACCCAGTGGTAGCGTGTGGGGAGAAACGGTATGAAGCTAGAAACCTCGCCAACCGTGCTCTCAATGTCCCTCCGGACATCTTTTTCAGTGCTTTTTTTAGAGTCTGCACTGCCCTCTCCACCAACCCGTTAGATGAAGGGTGATAGGGGGCAGAGGTGAGGTGACGAACACCATTCAGCTTCAGAAAACTTTGAAACTCAGAGCTGGTGAATACGGTGCCGTTATCCGACACTACCGTGTGGGGGAGACCATGTACACTGAAAACTTCACGAAGGTGCTCCACTGTTGCTGCTGACGTGGCAGATCTTACAGGGAACACTTCCAACCACTTAGAATGGGCATCGACCAGCACCAGGAACATCTCTCCTAAGAAGGGACCAGCATAATCAACGTGTAGGCGAGTCCAGGGCTTCCCTGGCCATTCCCATGGGCAAACAGGCGCTGCAGGGGGAGCATTTCTGATTTGCTGGCAAGCTGTACAGGACTTAACCAGGTCCTCCAGAGCTGCGTCCAGCCCAGGCCACCACATGTAAGCGCGTGCTACAGCCTTCATTCTTGATGCCCCGGGGTGAGCCTCGTGCAGCTCCTCCATCAGGACCTGTCGGCCTCGTGGCGGGACAATAACACGAAGCCCCCATAATAGAACCCCATCTTCCACTGTGAGCTCATCTCGCCTCTTGAAATAAGGTAGGACGTCACCCGCAGGACACGCGGGGGGCCAACCCCACCTCACGTAATGGGAGACTCTTGCCAACAGGGGGTCTCGTCGTGTCCAATCCCGTAGCTGGCTACTTGTGATGGGTGCTGCCTGGAGTTGCTGCATCAGGCACACCAACTCAGGGGCAACAACAGGGTCTGCTGAAGTGCCGGGTAGGGGCAACCTACTCAACCCATCGGCGTGAGCAATCAGCGGCCCTGGTCTGTATGCCAGGTTGTATTGGTACTGCATTAAAAAGAGTGCCCACCTTTGAAGACGGGCTGATGCTGTAGGCTGTATGTTTTTCAACTCGCCTAACAGACCAAGAAGGGGCTTGTGATCTGACTGAATTGTAAAGTTGTGCCCATAGACAAACTGGTGGAACTTTTTAACGGCAAAAATCACAGCTAAGGCCTCTTTTTCCACTTGGGCGTACCTTGTTTCGGCTGGCGCCAGTGCTCTGGACGCAAAACAGACTGGGCGTTCTGTCCCATTTGGGTATTTGAGAGACAATACAGCGCCCAGGCCGAACGGAGACGCATCAGCAGCAACCACCAGTGGCAGTGTGGGGTCATAATGGGCCAGAAGCGCTTCTGAGGAAAGCAAGGCCTTTGATTTGTCGAACGCATGTTTTTGTGGTGGCCCCCATTCCCATTTAACACCTGTCCGCAGCATGGCATGCAAGGGGGCTAAAACAGAGGCTAAGTCTGGGAGGAAACGGCCATAATAATTCAGCATCCCCAGATAAGCTCGGAGCTCAGTGACGTTCCGGGGCACTGGAGCCTCTCTGATTGCTTGAACCTTCTTCCCCAACGGTTGCAGCCCCCTCGATGAGATCCTATGGCCCAGATATTCGACCTCTGAAGCCATGAACGCACATTTGGACTTCTTCAGACGAAGCCCTGCTTCCTTCAGTCGGGTCAACACCAGGTCCAGGGTGCGCAGATGTTGTTCCTCACTGACACCCGTCAAAAGAATGTCATCAAGGTAAACAGCAACGTGATCTATTCCCCCCAGCAAACCCTCCATAGCCCTCTGAAAAATGGCGCAGGCTGAGGAGACCCCAAATGGAAGGCGTGTTTACTGAAACAACCCGCGGTGGGTATTGATCGTGACAAGCTTACGCGACTCTTCCGCCAAAACTAACTGCTGATAAGCATGGGACATGTCCAGTTTGGAGAAAAAGACTCCACCAGTCAGCTTGGCAAATAGCTCATCAATGCGTGGGAGGGGGTAATGCTCCACTCGAGAGACCACATTCACCGTTAGTTTGTAGTCCCCACAGATACGGATAGAGCCGTCTCCTTTCAGAACTGGGACAATTGGTGCAGCCCATTCGGAATATGTCACAGGCTGGAGGATTCCAG
Organism: Limnothrissa miodon; assembly: GCA_017657215.1. Taxonomy (NCBI): domain Eukaryota; kingdom Metazoa; phylum Chordata; class Actinopteri; order Clupeiformes; family Clupeidae; genus Limnothrissa; species Limnothrissa miodon. The sequence continues at coordinate 269,620 of JAGFZM010000209.1, forward strand.
TATCCACCAGTCGGGTCAGTTCGGCCTCCACTTTCTTTTGAAGGGCCAGGGGAACTGGCCTGGCTTTGCAGAATCTCGGTGGCACACTGTCATCCACGTTAATGGTGACCGTTGCCCCTTTCAACTCTCCTAATTCATCCTGGAAAACAGCCTTGTGAGTGTCAAGAACGGTAGCCAGAGAAAAATCACACACCCTGTACAGACCCTCCAGTAGCTCTGGCCAGTCTAGGGGTAAGGCCTTAATCCAGTCACGACCGAGCAAATTTGCACCCTGTCCCGCCACCACTAGGGCGTTCAATCGGTAGGGCGTCCCTTTATACGACACTGTCACTTCAGTAGCCCCCTTCAGGCCAATCTGTTGCCCCGTATACGATCTGAGAGAAATGTTACATGGTTTTAACTCCGCCGACGGCGTGAGGGCATGCAAGCGGAAGAAGGTATTTTCTGCTATAACAGTACGAGAGGCCCCAGTATCTATCTCAAACCGAATCTGAGTGTTATTTATATTTAAATCCATAAGCATGGGGCTAGGCGGCTTCTCTGTTACCTTGAGGATGTAAGCAATGTCTCCCTCCTCCCTGCCATCTTGCTGGTTTATGTTGTCCGTGACTGCATAGGCCCCGCCCTGGTCTGGCTTAAAACTCCCGCTCTCACGCTCCTTCTTTTGGCAGCAGCGAGAGATGTGGCCTCGCTTACCACAGTAGTGACAGTCCAGTTCTTTAAATCGGCAGGCTGCAGGCTTGTGGGCCTCTCCACAGCGATAGCAGCGTTGTGGTTGCGATGTCATTGTCTTGCCCATAGGCGCCCTCCACGCTCTGCTAGGCTGGCGAGGAGACGCTACTCTGTTAATATCCCTGGAAGGCTGTAAAGCCAAAGCACCCTTTTCAGCTGACTCAAAGGCTAAACAAGTTTCCAAAGCCTTCCCCCAGGTCAAAGTAGCCATGGCTAGGAGGCGCTTCTGGAGCTGCTCAGTATTGATGCCCCATACCAGCTGATCTCTCAATCTTTCTTCCAACGTGCCCCCGAAGTCACAGCGTGCTGCCTGATGTTTTAACCGAGCGACGAACGAGTTCACAGATTCTTCAGCGTTTCGCGTGCATGACTGAAACGTAAATCGTTCCACTATGGCATTACTTTTAGGCTCGTAGTGCTTTTGAAGTTTGCCTACTAACTCCCCAAAAGATAGGTCTTTGGGCTCTGAGGGCGCAATTAAGTCACGCAGCACCCCATAAACAACTGGCCCACACACAGTCAAGAGTATTGCCCTCATCTTCGCATCGTCGGTTATGCCGTTAGCAACAAAATAGAAGCCAAGTCGCTCCGCATACCTGCTCCATTGTTCCGTGTTGGAGTCAAAAACGTCGATTTTCCCAAACGCAGCCATCGAGCAACTTTTATCCTCGTCGCCAGTTGTTATAAAGTGCTCTGACAGAGAACACACGCAGTTCACTTGTTTACAGTGCTTCTTTATTTCTCCAAGTCACCTGTATTCTGTTTTTGGTAACCCAGCAACCGAACCCCAAGCCCACCCTCGGGCGCCCCCTCCCGCACACACACACACACAAGGAAACAGTATGTCACTATTAGCCCAATCTATCACACCATAGCACAGAAACTGCCCTCATAAAAATCACGACCTCCTCATGGCATCTGATTCTGTTTTACTCTCCATCCTCATCCTTCTTGATCTCAGTGCAGCCTTTGACACCATCTCACATACCAGCCTCCTCCATAGACTCTCCTCCATTGGTATTACTCACACATTGGTTTCACTCCTGTCTCTCTGGCCGCACTCAGTTCATCCAACTCGAGTCCTTCAGATCCCAACCCTCCCCTGTCTCCTCTGGTGTGCCCCAGGGCTGTGTCCTGGGTCCCCTTGATTTCATCACCTACCACCTTCCACTAGGCAATATTTTCCGTAAATTCAATATCCATTTTCATTGCTACGCAGATGACACCCAGCTCTATATATCTGGCAAACTCTCCTCCACCCTCCCCCCACCCTCCCTTACCTCCTGCATATCTGAAATCAAATCTTGGTTCACCTCTAACTTCCTAAAACTTAAAAGCGATAAAACTGAAGTAGGCACCAAATCCACACTATCCACAGTTTTTCTCTTTCAATAGACAACTCCCTTGTCTCCCCCTTCCCTCAGGTCAAAAGTCTGGGTGTCATCCTTGATAGCTCACTATCTTTTCATTCCCACATCAATAACATTACCCGCTCCGCTTATTTCCACCTACGCAACATAAATCGTCTCCGCCCCTCCCTTAGCTCCCACTCCACTTCCATCCTTGTCCACAGTCTTGTCACCTCCCGTCTGGACTACTGTAACTCCCTCCTGTTTGGCCTCCCTCTGAAATCCCTTCATAAGCTGCAACTGGTCCTTAGCTCAGCTGCCCGCATTATCAACAAAACACCCTAATTTTACCACATAACCCCTGCACTCCAGCATTTCCACTGGCTTCCGGTTCAATTCAGAATCACCTTCAAAATCCTCCTCCTCATTTTTAAGGCCATCCACAACCTCACCGCGCCTCAGAGCTTTCAGCCACTCTGCTCCCCAACTCTGGAATTCACACCATTCTGACATCCGGAACATTGACTCTCTCCCCATGTTTAAATCCAGACTGAAAACTCATCTGTTCCAGATTGCATACTCCCTCTGACACTCCCTTCCTTCTATGTTTGTGCCTTGGTTTTTTTTTCTTGTTGTTTCAAATGTTGTGTAGTGTCCTTGAGTGTTTTGAAAGTGCTGTATAGACATTATTTTTATTATTATCCCTTGACCTTGTGTTTTGTGCAGGCATGGGCTTCCTAATCCACAGCATGTACCTGGTTGAGTGCACACCTAAGAGACTTAGGTCAATGGCGGGTGTGACCATCTCCTTGTATATCTCCATCGGGAAGTTCTGTGGTCAGCTTCTGGGCCTCCGGTTTGTAACAACCTTTAAAATGTCTCAAGATAAATTCCTTCTTGCCAAATGTACAAATTGTAAAAAATTATTTACACATTTCCTGCCTGCAGTCAAAAAGCCCCCAAAGTCCACCAAAATTGTTTCAATCACAAATCATTTCTCAAGTGATTCAGTTTTGAAAGAAGCTAACTTGTTCACTAGCTGTACTTTTTAATGTAGTTAACACTGACCACAGTGAGCTTAATGACTGATTCCATTGTTGCTTGCTATGTCAGTTCTTGTTTACAATGTTCTAGTTATCATTCTTAAAAGTATGATATGGAACAGTGATAAACATAACGTAACATAAGGAATGTTAAAAAATCAGATTTATAGAAAAATTAGATTTCCCTGCAGGTTCATTGGAGTTCATCTTGTCCAGTCTCTTGGGGCATATTGCATAATATTAACACAGCATTCAAAATATCCCAGAATTATATTGATTAACTCTACAGTACAGTATAATATACAGTAGCCTACACAAACGTTCAACAGAGTCATATGCATATAATTGGTGGGGCACTGAGGATTGCTTATGAATCATATACTGTGTGTGTTTCTGACTGCACTGGATCTGGCTAAAGGGTTTGTGTGTTTTGCTTGTGTGTTCTAGTGAGCTACTGGGGACTGAGAACCGCTGGCCCTGGCTGCTTGGTGTTGGTGGCGTCACTGGGCTACTGCAGCTGTTGACTCTTCCCCTGCTCCCAGAGTCACCCCGATACTTACTGCTGATGCAGGGAGATCGACAAGCCTGCGATAGGGGTAAATTGGTCTCTCAAAAATAAACAGGAAAAAAATATGTACAGTAGATTCTTTCCTTAACATTAGGTATGTACATTTAAATTAAATTCATTCTCTCTCCTTCTGGTCCCCCTGTTATTTTCTCCTCCACTGATGCACCCTCTACAACCCCCCCTGTCTAGCTTTGGCACGTCTGTGGGGCGATAGTAGAGACCACAGCTCTGAGGTGGATGAGATGTTGGCAGAGGGTGCTGCCCAGAAAGGGGTTCGTGTCCGGGGTGTAAAGGAGCTGTTGACTGAGCCATCTGTACGCTGGCAGCTGCTTACTGTCTTCATCGCTGCGGCAACCATTCAGCTATGTGGCATCAATGCTGTAAGACCCTCCTGAAAAACTCTCTCTTTTCTGTAATCACAACATTCATCAGATTAGAACAGGGGTGGGCAATTAATTTCTTTCTGGGGCCACATGAAAAATTTGAGCTGTGTTGTAGGGCCGAACCAAAGATAACTTGAACTGAATTCTGCACAATGTTAATTTTCTCCTATCGAAAGCAGTAAATAAAGCAGTAAATAACACATTGTGCGGACAGACGCAGACACGTGTCCATATGTAAATAATACATCATGACATTTCAAAATAAAGCAACGCTGTTGTATTGCATACCCAGCATACACACTTTTTAATTTGTGTTTATGACTGGCATACCGCGAAGGGCCGCATGTGGCTCCCAGGCCATAAAATACCCAGGTCTGGATTAGGACAACAGATATTCTACAGTACTGGCGATTCTAAAAGATGAGAAAACAGATTGCACCTTACACACATTTGGAGGGTGTCTGTAGGACAATAGCCAGGAGGACATCAGTCTTTGGGTGGTTGGTATCTTAATGGCGGGTTTCCTCCCTATATCATTTAACCAACATCAAATCCCTCCTATGGCTATAGCTATGGTCTAATAATGTAGTGTGTGCGTGTGTGTGTGTGTGTGTGTTTGTTGGATCAGAGCATGGTGATTGAGAATGTGGGCAAAAGGATATTGCAGTCCATTGGATATATCAACATGGATGTTGTCCTGATGATAGATTATATGTAGTGTAATAATGTAGTGTAGATGACTATACCCAATACATAGACAATTTCAGTCTTTTTATGTAGGCCATGCCTGAATACTTAATTAATAACCTACTTACATTTTCAGAGAATACATCGAAAGTAAACACAGGGTGTCCGCAGTTTGTCTGCAATGAAATTCACAAAGATGAAAATATACAGTGTTTTGATTGAATTACTTTTTCATATCTGCATTGTGCACCTGTGCATGGTTAGAGGCCAAGAAGTTAGACTTTTTGGAACAGATGTAATGCAAATCTGGCTTTAAATTATTTCAGACACTATAGATATTTAACTGATATGTGTGTCTGTGTTTGTCTGTGTTTGTTCAGGTGTTCTTCTACGGAAATGACCTGTTCAAGAAAGCTGGGTTCAGAGCCAATCAGCTGCCTTACATTGCGCTAGGGACAGGCTTGTGTGAACTGATAGCAGGCACCATAAGTGTAAGTTTCCAGCCATCAGTGTTCCCTTGATTGATTCCAACTCAGCAGTCTACTCTGTCTGTTTTTGTCCCACTTTATTTTTTTTCTCCTCAAATATTTACTGTTGGTTACTGGCATATGTTGACCTCTTGCTGCTTACTAAAAGTAAGTAAGCTGTAAGCAGTTCAACGCTCACTGGGATTTAGAGCCAAAAGTCATGTTTTCCTAGAAGCTGCTATTCTTAGTGGTCTGATTCTGGTAATAGGTCATTTAGAGATGCACTGATCACATTTTACTGAGCCAATACCAGTTTCTTATTTTTTATGGCTTGAACCACTGTACTGAGTTTGGCTGGTGAAGTTTTTTTTCCAACTACAGTATACTTACATTAATTTCTGTAATAAAAAAAATCAACATAGAAAAATAGCTTAACAAGGTTTCTTTTATGGAAAACTTCAAAAACCTTTGGTTATTGAGAGTATGAATCTAAATGCTGGTAATTAGGCCTTAGTTTCAAACGATGACTCCAAACTTGAATCTGAAAATTGGTATGATATATCATTTATATATAAAATCTAAACACATGATATCTACTTTCCTTATTTACGTAACCTTTCTCTCCTACACTATAATGTTATTTGCTTTAAACGGTTTCAACAGCAGCATATTTTGCAATCAAATAAATGGCCATAACTGCACTTTCACTAGAGAAAGTAAACAATCCATCCCTTACTGTAAGCCTACCTCATAAATCATTGCTTCATCTCACATGGTGTGTTTGGATGATTGGCTTGGAAGATCACTGTTGTAAAATAGGTTAGGCGGCACATATTCAACAATTATGTGCATCTGTGCTGCTGATGTTGTGCCATATTTATCACACACTGCAGGTGGGCGTTTTCATCTGACTGGCCATTTGCTGGTGAATTCAGATGATGAAATGATGAAACCATCCTATTCCGATTACTAGTCAGTCGATCAGTGCGTTCCTAATCCAAATCATCCCTGCTCTTGTACTCTCCTTTTTTCATCCTTAAATCCTTAGTCACATACATGCTGTACACACACACACACACACACACACACACTTGTTTAATCATTCATTCATTTATGCATCTACGCACGCACACACTGGCATTGTTCCTTTTCCTCTGCCTACAATGTCACTAGATGGGAACTAAGCCGGGAAGGACACTATGGAAAGGCACATGACCTATCTGTCCAGTCAGAACAAGATTGAATCATGTCTATCTATGTGTGTGTGTGTGTGTGTGTGTGTGTGTGTGTGTGTGTGTTTGTTGGATCAGAGCTTGGTGATTGAGAATGTGGGGAAAAGGATATTGCTGTCCATTGGATATATCAGCATGGCTGTTGTCCTGATCCTTCTCACAATCACATTGCACCTGCAGGTCAGTTCCCATATTATGCACATAAAAACTTTACACACTTGTGCAGAAATACACACACACACACACACACAGACACACAGACAAATATTCTCACTCACACTTATAATCCCAGTCCTTGTGGTTGTCTCACTTTGGGAAATGACTTTGTGTCTCTGCCCCTCCCCCACTCTCCTAATTTCTCTGTCTAAAGACCCTTCTCCCATGGGTGCCCTACTGCAGCATGGTTCTTATCTTCATCTTCATCATAATCTTCTGCTTTGGACCAAGTAAGGGGTCACATTTAAGAAGGCTCATTCACTCATTAATTCATTCATTAATTCATAATTAATTCATTCATTCATTCATTCACCCATTTACTTAGTACTAAGTACCATTTACTAAAGCATCTGTAGTCACAGGCAAAAATGAATACTGCCATATTGTGTTCTGCAACAGGTGCCACTACAGCGTCCCTGCCTGGTGACATCTTTAACCAGTCCTTCAAGGCTGCAGCATACACTGTGAACGGCGTTGTGATGTGGACCTGCCTCTTCCTAGTGGGGATGCTCTTTCCGCTCATGGCGGTAAGAGTGTAGTCTCCATCTTGTCTTTTGATTCCTTTGCTCCATTCTCCTCATTTGTTTTCTTCCCCTCTTCTTCCCTCTTCATTTTTTAAGACTTGTAAAATTGCCAAGCTTATTTAAATGTTGCTTTCAGTGTTAGTGTAGGCTTACATGTGTCTCTTGTATGTCCCAAATAAAACGATTGCCAGTTAGTCTATAGAGCAAATAAGAGATGTGTCCTGAGGACTCAGTGGGGGTAGGCGTGGTATTTATAATACATTTTTATAATGCTTTTTTTTTTTGCACTTGTTTTGGCTCGGGACAGCACACAATGCGGCAGCACCACACAACTGTGTTAACATTGTTAACATCTATGCTTTTATTACCGCAGTAGCAATGCTAACATGTGTGGTGTTATGTCTGCAGTTGCAATGCTAACATGTGTGGTGTTATGACCACAGTAGCAATGCTAACTCTCATTCTTATGCCCACAGGACAACACAGGCTACCTTTGCTTCCTCATATTCCTTGGCTTCTGTTTTGGTACGGGGCTGTTTGTGTGGTTCAACGTTCCTGAGACCAAGAACCGCACGGTGCTAGAAATTGACGCCGAGTACAGAAGGATGCACAGCAAAACTGCTTCTAACACTGGCACCACTCAGGAGGACACGACTGAAACGGCATTCTTATGAAGGACAACACTGGGTACAACTAACCAACCAATGCCAAAGGGTGAAGAGTGACCATAGTTTCCATATCCATTATGTTCTTTTTTGTGTGAAGGCACTATACTAGTACAGAAATTATTGCAAGGGTTTATGCCTGATGCTGCATGTGATTGTGTGTGAGTTACTCAGGTTTACACTTGATGGTATCAAGTTCATGCCGTTTCACTTGAAGCAATTTGCTTGTACTAAAATTCAAAAAACAGACACTACAAACACTGCTGCATCATCCACCCTGTCCTTGCATTCTCCACATACCAAGTGTCCTTAGTCATGACAAATATTTAAGAGCATATTAGGGACTGCGGTCAAGTCACATCCTTTGCACTATTTGCCTTTTTTGGTTAGGCAAAGGCAAAAAAACTGCATACAGACTAACTTAACTAAAGCACACAAATAAGCATTTCACTGCATAAGTCAGTATTATTGGAAGACAGTAATTTCCCTGCTGAGTAGTAGGTTGGGGTTTAGTACTTTTTATTTGGTCTTTCTGTTTACATGTGTGTACTGCATGTGTTTGCATTCTGATGGATCATGCGCAATGGACATTCAGTATTTTTTACATCATACCTTGTATGCTCTACCACAGTATTTAAACATATGTAAATACAGATTTCAAATAAATTGACCATGTTTGTCTTTTCTATACTCATTCGTTTTTTCCACATCTATCACCACCCTATTTGATCATCTGCCACACACACACCAATGTGATAATACTGGACCAAAACCAAGACAGAAAGGCTAATATGTCTAGTATAAGACTGAAACACCATTCTCATTGCATAAGATCTCATTGAAAGAGTTTCCATGAACCCTGGTTTTGACTCTTTGTGGAGACAAGGCTGGAACTGATTTCTGGCATAAGGCTGGAGCTGGGAGCTGGGACTACGACCAGGGTCTTCTGATCAGTCACTCTCTTCACATCACATGGACAGTTGAAAAGTCAAAGGAGCATGGAGTAGACACACTGGATAGCTGTTGCCCCAGCCCACAGTCCTCAAGACAATGGGTCCATATATAAAACTGTGCATACAAATGCAGTCAGAAAAGCTTCATTCATTGTTCAATGATACTCAATGGTGCTCTTTGTGTTAAGCGCTTTGAGACGTGCCTTTTGTAAAATAAAATTGAATAGAATTGAAATGCTGTAAACAGTGGTGAGAATATGCTATTAGTTTAGTTGCAACAACATTGAGGAATCTCGAGCTTGGAAAGCCTGGAGGCACATCACCAAAGTTCCCACTTTCGTGGTTACGTCGTACTGGCTCCAGAACCATGTTTGGGATTTATATTTAAGGCGTATCTTTTTTTTTTTTTTTTTTTACTTCTTTTTATTTCAAAATAGACTTATGAAAACAGACACAAGAGTAGTGTATTTTTCTCCACACATGAACAACCCTCCCACCCCCCACCCTGGACTGACTAAAGACAGACAAACCAAAATGTACAATTTCTGATTAAAAACAAACAAACAATAAAACTACAGTATGGGTTACAGAAAAAAAGAATAGAATAATTAAACAAGGACAGTATGATTCAAAATGTAAAGCATCACATAATGGAATGATTTTTTTTTTTTTAATTATGTTGTGTTTAGGATGTATCGAAGGGTAAGCACTTCCCTTGAATCATGAATGGTCCTGTTAACTGGGCAGTTCCTGGAGGCCGCCAAAATATGACAATAGAGGATCCCATACTGACAGAAATTTGGTAGAGCTTCTTGTTGTAAATGTAATTTTCTCTAAATGTAAGAAAAGCATTACGTCCTGTAGCCATTGTGCCACAGTGGGTGGGATGCGAGATTTCCAAAGAAGTCAATCCGCCTACGTGCGTGCCAGTAGGGATACAAAAGCTATGACATTAAGTTTTTTTTTTTTTTGTCAAGTTCATGTCTGTACCTGGTATACCAAACACAGCAATCTCAGTACAAGGTTGTATAGTCACCCCCAAGATATTCGACAGAACCTCAGATATTGATGACCAGAAACTTGTCAACTTATGGCATGTTTGTCCAGAACATATGCGACAGATCAGCTATAGCGGTTTCACATCTAACACATCTGCCATCCGTGTTAGGATAAGATACTCTAGCTCTACTCCAGTGCAGGCGGTGTAGCACCTTGAACTGGATAAGACTCAGTCTTGCACAGGAGGTGCTGTTGTTCACTTCCATCCAAGTTTCTTCTGGAATTTCAATGTTAAATTCTTTTTCCCATCCAGACTTAATCTTCTCTAACTTAACTAATTATGTCCATAAATAATATTAAGGCGTATCTTTTGATTCATCGTTGCGTGGTCATGTGGTCAGGTAAGCAAACAAATTGACAGAGGGTCAGTTTCATCTAGCGATCAATCAATGAACAAAGGTCAGCATTCTCAGTCAACACCAGGATTTAAGATCTGCTGTCTTAATCCCAAATATTTACAGATTGTCTATTTATTTTCAGGTGTAGCTGTACTCATATGATGTGTTTAGAGCAGCAGGCATCCCTCCCCACCAACTGCGCTATGTGGCTCTCGGGACTGGTCTGTGTCAGATAGTCACCTCCTTCACCTGTGTAATTCTCCTTCCGTTCCGACATGTCTTCTGTTAACCTTCCTTGCTTGCCATCAAAATTTGTTTGTTCCGTATGAGGAACTGCATAGCAGTTAAGAACTCCATAGCTAGCCTGGAAATTGTGGGTTTGAATTTCTGCTTATCAAACCTTGTGTTCTTGCCCTGTTGGACATTCCCCAGACACATTTGGTTTTAAAAAGTATGTATGTTAGTAGTGTGTGTGTGTCTCTGTGTGAGAGAGAGCCATGTTGATATGTGTGTGTGTGTGTGTGTGTGTGTGTTTCAGGTGCTGCTGATTGAGAGCATTGGGAGGAGGGTTCTGCTGAACATCACTCTGGCCATCCTCACAGACACACACACACACACACACACACACACTCTTCTTCTAAACACTTTCTTGTCCTGAATGCCTTAGTGCAGCTTGATCCTAGTCTTCATCTTCATGTTCTTTCTCTCCAGTGGACAGGTAAGGCACACTAAGCCTATAGTTTGAGGTTGCCCTACTTCAAAATACACAGACATGCACTCAACATCTCACAGTTTTTTGTAGTGTGTCCTTCTACCAGAGTGTCTTCTTGGTTTTCCTGCCAACACTGATTGATTGATTTACAGCAGATTTGAATTAAGCTTGTGGATCAGTATTAACAGAAGCTAGCCAGGCACAGCATATATAGCTGCCATTGTAGTTTTGCATGCACCAAATTTCATGTAAACCAGTCTGTCCCTCTGAATGATTTGAGCAGCTGGCATTTTAGCGCCCCTCCCTGGTGAGATGTTCACTCACCCCTACAAGACAGCAGCATCACACCACACACACCTTCATTCACTCAGTTCCATCATGTGTAATGTGCTACTCTTACTGTGAGTAGCCATGCTGCAGTTTAAAAAATAACAATGCACACGTACATTAATGCATAGAGTGGTCTTAATTAAGCAGAATGCAGAAAAGTAATATCTGGAAAATTCAACTCACCTATTTCCTGTTTCTTTCCATTTTTTACTGTGTGTGTGTGTGTGTGTGTGTGTGTGTGTGTGTGTGTGTGTGTGTG
>JAGFZM010000209.1:281146-327548 GCA_017657215.1 Limnothrissa miodon
GTGTGTGTGTGTGTGTGTGTGTGTGTGTGTGTGTGTGTGTGTGTGTGAGAAAAGAACCGCACCACTCTTGAGATAACACAGAGTTAAGGATGCACAGCAAAAACATGACCACTGTGGAGGTCAAAGACCAAACCACAGCAGACATCAGAAACAAACAACGCTGAACTCACTACACATAAAATACTACAGCAGCCCTAGTTTAGGCAGGATAACTAAAGCATTATAGTGCATGAAAATACACTATAGCTATATAATCTTCTTCCTCTTCTGCTTCTTTAACTATTTTTTTTTTTGAGCTTGAACACGTTTTATTTATGGAAAGTGAAACGTCTTTACACTCAAAAAGAAGTCCAGTTGCCTGAACTGAACATTATGACATGATGAGTTTTATCTTTGTCCTGTTCATCCAGACATTCTTTCAGTCTGATGGTAGCATTTTTGCTCCTGACTAGCATAGGTAATAGAGTCAAAAATATGTCTTGTATAGTTAGAAAAACTGATGGATATACTTGCAGAATCCACAAATCATTTGTTGACTTGCTGTTACAGTAGGCCAGAGAGGTACTTCACAGAATCCAGACTTAATGAAGACACTGAGTCACAAATACAGAATGGCTTAATGCTGTAAAATGCTGTCAAAAATATTTTTAGGTATATAGAGAAGCAATATAATACAGAACAAACAAGCATATACAGAATAGTAGTTTATGATGCTATGAAGCTTGTGATGCTATGCTATTTTCACAAACTTGATTAACTTACTGTGGATTTGTAAGAGTGGCACGTGATTTGTTAGTCATGTCAATAATCACTTTCCGGTCAGTCACAACACTAAGCCATTCCATTGCTTTTATGATTGTTGTTATTCATGAAAATTAAAAGCCTACTATTATTTTTCATATCACCAACACAGAGGCATTAACATTTGTTGTGGAAATATGACTAGATTACAGAAATAAATATAGGCTATATAAAGCTATATAGGCTATATAAGTATAGACTGAAAATAAACAGTATTAAACACAGCTACCTTTGCAGTAAGTACTTTCTTGACCTTAAGACGGAATGAGGTTGTTATGTTACCAAGCACATATGAGTTGAAAGCAAGATCACCTCAATTTATTCTAATAAATGTCTTTCGGGTGACATCTTTTACAAAACCACAAACAGAATGAAAGCACGGTTACTGAGATGAAGAGAGCAACTAAAACATGTGAACATGTGCACGTATTTAGTTAGATCACAGAAGTTCATGATCTCTCCTGTGGGGTATAATTTGAGCCCTCAATAAAAATAGTATTACTGTAAGTACTGCACTATAGCACAAAACACTAATGGATAAAAAAATACAAGATATAGAGTTGCATTCTGTTGCGAAACAACATTTCACTACAAAATAAGGACATGCAATAACAAATAAGAGGGTACAAAACAAGCACCACCATGAAATAGGTACAGCTGAAATAACACCATGTACCATGTAACACCTTGTTGGACAACTCCCAGAATTGTAGCTGCAGTTGTTTGGAACCTACTTTTTCACACATTTCCCCCAGTTTTATAAGAACATACAGTACATGGCTTTCTATGTCATGTCACCAACTGCATATAAAACTGAAAGTAAAATCAGTAACCGCAAGACATGTTGTGTCACGACTCACAGCTCAAACAAAACCTCAAAGATCAAAAGGAGAGCTTTTTACATTTAAATACTGTATGTGAACCTGTGCACATATAGTGCGACTTCTTATTAAGTTAGCTTTTTTCAGACTTGAGTCCAACATACAATGGCAAAATGACTTTCTGAAGAGGACAGAGGCCAGTGTGTCTATCCAAGGAAAATAAATCATTTCATAATCTCTCCCATGCCCTGTTGCAGTGCATTTTAAGCTTAAAATATAAAACCAAATAAGAGTATACCGTTAATGATTTGTGTTTGGAGATTTGGGAAATAGTTATGTAATGTAAATGTAATCACTTCTTTGACTTTTTACTTGATCCAACTGAGATGGCACATTTATGAAATCTATAAAGGTTATGTTGCTGTTGCTGTGTCAGCATGCTCATTCTATAAAATTCTATAAAATGGGAGTGTGTCTTCTTACACGGCATGGTTAAACAATTAGGTTAAATTAGTGATAAGGACGAGACAAGAAAGTATTTTAAAGGTAGCCAAGTCTGAGTCTTTGAGAAGAGTTAGAAGGAATCAAGAAAAGAAGACCAAGAAAGCAGAAAACTGGCCTTGAGAGCAGTCCGCGACTGGACTTGTGTACTACAACAATGTTTCATTTTTTTCCCCTTAGGCCTACTGTTTCTGTCCTTTTACTGTCCGTTCCTATGCCTAACCTGATTTAAATAAAGAAGTTACACTTCACCGGCTAGTTAGATATTTGGACCTGCCTATTCCTGCCAGTGCACTCTTAGTATCTCAGGGAGCTAAAGAAAGAGACACAGAACACCATTGTCAGAAACAGAGTCTGGTTTGGACCTCAAAGATGAGCGCCCTGGGCTTGCTGGTAAGTGTCCTCTTCCTCTGGGTATGTCAATGACTGTTTAGCTCAATGACAATTCCAGTGTGTTTTCTTAGTGTTAATTTGCTTTGGTCTGTAGCTGCAAAGTCCTCTACTTATTGCTGCTATCTTCATCACTGGTATTGGTGGAACATTCCAGTATGGCTTTCAGATCTCTGTACTGACCTCACCATCCACCGTGAGTATGAATACTGTAGGATCTGTGCCTTTCTATATCTATCCAGGTGTTTATTTTATATGGACGTGAAATGGCTGGCCTGTTTTGTACCCTATGCAAACAACCCTCATGGTTCAAAGTGGTCTAGACATGACAAGCAATCCTTAGTCCTTAGCCCATGACAAACTGCCCACTCCAGTTAGATGCTCCATCTCCATTGGGCCTGTTTTGTCTCTGTTATGCATAATGCATGTAATGCATGTGTCTGTGGGCAGTTCATTAAGGAGCTGGTGAATCAGACATGTGCTGAACGCTATGGACTCATCCTGGAGCCCTGGCAGCTCTCCCTCATCTGGTCCTTCACTGTGTCCATCTTCTGCATTGGAGGCTTGCTGGCCTCACTGTGTGCCGGACGACTGGTGAACACCTATGGAAGGTGAGGCAGTGCAGTGGGCTCCCATAAATAGTGTCAAAGTACATGAATCATACACAGTGAGAGAAGATTAAGCTGATTAATTTTCAGTCTGCAGTTCGCTTGGACTGTGGGCTACCATGTACTCCATTAAGCTGGCTATACCTTTTTATTACAACTTATTACATGTAGGTTAGTGTCACCAGGATGTCTAGGTTTGTGGTAAATATAATGGAATTAAACTTTTTCTATCAACTTCAATATGATTCTGCCTTATTGGCATTGAGTTAAGCCACCTCTCTCAAGCATATCAAATGTATATTTTCCGTTAGTCAACTGATGCATCTTTACCAGGGTTTCTTATTCATATGAGTTAAATACGCATTGGCAACTTGAATGGAAACCCAGTGTGCTTACCTGACATCTCCTATCGCGTCATAAACCTCTCCAACAGAGATGCTTCATAATGGCCCTCATACACCTCTCATAACAAACCTCTACAGGAAGAGATGCCTGCTGCTGAACAACCTGGTGGCCATCATTGGTGCCCTGCTGATGCTGCTAAGTAAGACGGCCATGTCGTTTGAAATGATCATGGTGGGAAGATTTATTTATGGGATTAACGCAGGTAAGATTTGTGGTCACTCATCACACTGTCACCATGAAGTACAATGTATGAAAAGTGGGATTTCTGGGACATAATGGGCCTGGAAATTGCTGTGGAAGTTCGGGCTTCACGCAGTTTTTATTGTGTTATGTTGTGTGTTAGCGTTTGTAAAAAAAAAAAAAAAGATTATAGATTATATAGATTTAATTTCAGATATAATCAGATTTAACCCAAGGGATAAAAAGTAAAGCTGAATCTTCTGCAACACACACCCTAGTGTAATTCCATTAGATGTTTCACTATTAGTGCCTTGATGAATGGATTTCAAATACTTGGACACATCTTATACTGACATTAAATCTATTTCATTCACTCAGATGGGTTTATTATGCTAAAGTATTCAAGCATAGCATTCAATGAATAATAAAAATGTATCAAAGGTCCCAAGATCAGTCGGTATTCTTTTGATATTTATCAATGTGACCTTTTACCTTTGACATGTGTTTTCTGTAGGTATGAGCCTTATCACCCACACTATGTACCTTCTCGAGTGCTCTCCCAAGAGGCTACGGGGGATGGTGGGTGTGACTGTAACCACATTTGTTTCCATGGGGAAGTTCTGTGGACAGCTCCTTGGCATCAGGTATACAATCTCCCATCTCTTCTACATTTGGCCAAAAACAGCCACTGAAGATACTTATGACCACAAGGCTTAATTAATAATATATGTATGTGTGTGTGTGTGAGAGTGTGTGTGTGTGTGTGTGTGTGAGTGTGTGTGTGTGTGTGTGTGTGTGTGTGACTGAGTGAGTGAGTGAGTGACTGTATGAATGAGTAAGTGTGTGAGTTTGTGTGTGTGCAACTCATTTGCATTTCATAGTTATATTAACAGAGATTCAGCCCAAGAATATGTGCATGTGTGTCTGTTTCATCAAGTATTTTCATCAAGTGTGTAATGGAATTAAACTAATGGAATTAGACTTCAATCACATTATGCCTTATTCACATTGAGTTAATCCGCTCCCCTCAAGCATACCAAATTTCTATTTGCATTAGAGATGCATTTACAACAGGGAGTTCTTATTTGTATACGTTAAATGCGCATTAACAACATGGAATGATGTTGGTGCTTGCATCTGATCGAATGTGTGTGTTAGTGAGTTACTGGGTACCGAGGATCTCTGGCCCTGGCTGTTGGGTTTCAGTGGCTTCACTGGGCTACTGCAGCTGTTGACTCTTCCCCTGGTCCCAGAGTCACCGCGATACCTACTGCTGATGCAGGGAGATCGACAAGCCTGCGAGAATGGTGACCCAGCTGATGCTGATTAGCATGAAATGTTTAGCCATGGATGGAGATCAGCTAAATAGGCTGATTCACCTGTTAAAATGCACTGACAGCATCAATAAATGTTAGACTTACTCTTTGAAGCTACACTTTTACAACTTTCTACTGTCACACTTATGTACATGTGTATTTGGTTTAAATGGTAACACTGTTATTACTCATGCTGTTTCTCCTTTACTCTTTTTTGCTCTGTCTCTATGCCCAGCTATTGGACGTCTATGGGGCCATGGTCGGGACTACAGCTCTGAGGTTGAGGACATGTTGGCAGAAGGTGCTGCCCATAAGGGGGTTCGTGTCATGGGAGTGAAGGAGCTGCTGACCGAGCCCTCTTTGCGGTGGCAACTCCTCACCATTATTGTTGCTGCCACTACACTGCAGCTATGTGGAATCAATGCTGTAAGACTTTATTTGGTTGCCACAAGCATTTATAATTGTTATAATATAGCTATTATAATTGTTAAAATATATTATTATTACTATTATTATATTCAATAGTAAAACATAAGGATATTACAAAAATATTTCATTCTCATAATTCTGGCAATGTTATTTACCATATAGTAAACCTACTTCAATATAATTTTTTTTACATGCATAGTCGAAAGGGAAGTATATTAGGTGTCATAACTTTGATTGGTTGTCTGTATTGGTCCAACGTTCTCAAAGTAGCTTACGTACTGTATACAGTATGTGTACACTCTGTCCCATTGTTTATGTCAGTTCTGCATTTCTGCTTAGTTGTGTTCATGGACATGTACAGTATTGGGTAAGGGTTTGGTACATGTAGCCTACTGTATCTGATTTATACAGTGTGTGTGTGTGTGTGTGTTTATTTGTTTTCAGGTGTACCTGTACTCATATGATGTGTTTAGAGCAGCAGGCATCCCTCCCCACCAACTGCGCTATGCGGCTCTCGGGACTGGTCTGTGTGAGATAGTCACCTCCTTCGTCTGCGTTAGTGTTCCTTTTTCATCTCCTTCCTTGTGTTTCTCTCTTCCACTATTTAAAGAAAAAACAGGGAGTGTTACAGTAAGCATATTGGTGTGTGTGTGTGTGTGTGTGTGTAAAAGAGAGTAAGCAAAGGAGCAAGGGATGAAAAGAAATGGAGAAAGTGTCTGTGAAAAGTCCATCAAGCTGCTGAGGGTTCCCCAGTGATGGCGGAGACTGTAAAAGCTCACGTTGAGCTCAACACTCAGCGCCTGTCCTTCCTGCTGCTGCCAACACATCCGCCCCAAGCTAACCCCCCACACCCTCAGCACACAGACTGCGCATGTTGGCATCTATGTGTCGATGTGTGTGTGCGTGTGTGAGCATGTTAATATGTGTGTGTGTGTGTGTGTGTGTGTGTTTCAGGTGCTACTGATTGAGAGCACAGGGAGGAGGGTGCTGCTGCTCCGCGGCTTCTTTGGGATGAGCATCACTCTGGCCCTCCTCACAATCACACTATACCTGCAGGTAGGGCACACACACACACACACACACACACACACACATTAACTATCCGGCCCCAAAACACACACATACATACACATAAAGGCTTGCCTCTCCTTCTTGGACATAGCCAGTTGTAGGCAAAGCAGTATGTGTGACTACAGCGTACATCATGTTTTGGATTAGTTTCTGTCACTTTCTGTCCCTCTGTCTCTATTCTGAAGACCCTGTTGTCCTGGATGCCCTATTGCAGCATGGTCCTAGTCTTTGTCTTCATCTTCTTCTTCTCCAGTGGACCAGGTAAGAGGTGGCACCAGGTGAGAGCCTGATGCTACAGGTCATGTAACAGTCAGTCAGTGTCAGGCCTGTCTTTACCACGGCAGATGTAAACGGTGACTTTATGACTGTATGCTTTGCAATGTACTGTATATGAGTTATGTGAGTATGAATATGATATGGTAAAGACGATCCAGGCTGTTATTTTTTATTGTTTCTGTAAGACCTTCAAGCTACACCAAGGAGTTTCAAAATCACACCCTCTACAGGTTGAAAGCGGAAGCTTGCCATAACGCAAGTCAACTGTAGTTTTTACTTGAACTACAGATCCGCTACCCGGTGGGCAAACTTCTTTAGTGCCTCTATAGTGTAGAGGGCCACAGAGCAAATGTAGCAAGTATCGTTTAACCTGTTATGAGTTGGTGGACCACTGAAACGATTTTGAAAACATTATTTTAAGGTACTAAAAGGCCTTTGGTGTTGCTTTAAGTACAGCTGAGTGCAGATAACTATAGCTTTAACCTGTGACAAATATGGTCTTCCACTGCAGTTCAAAGTCCAGTGGAGTCACTGACTGTGTGTAGGATAAATGAAGGTGATATGTATTTATGGTAATACATGCACATGTGAATGAACTGAGATCTGCTCTTCGTTTGTGTATAATTCAAACAGCTGGCATTACAGCGCCCCTTCCTGGCGAGATCTTTACACACTCCTACAAGGCGGCAGCGTTCACTGTGGTCACCGTCATAAACTGGACAGGCCTCTTTCTAATAGGAATGCTCTTCCCGCTCATAGTGGTGAGAGTACACACCTCTTTCCTCTTCTCCTCTTCCTTCACTTCATGACTTTCTCTTTATTAACTTGCTCCAATCACCATTTTTTTCTCTCCTCCACTTGGTATTTTACCTATCAGTCTTGTTTCTTGTTTCAGTCTTAGTATGATTAAAAGACTGTTAAAATATCTTTTGGTTTATTGTTTTACATTAATTTACTATATATTTCTTAAGAATATTACAAGGCTATCTAGAGATTATCTGATCAATGTTGTGACAACCTCATATCCACAGGAGCACCTGCAATACTTCTGCTTCCTCATCTTCTTTGTGTTCTGCCTGAGCACGGGTCTATTTTTCTGGTTCAGTGTTCCTGAGACAAAGAACCGCACCGCTCTTGAGATCATGGCAGAGTTTAACAGGATGCACAGCAAAAACAAGACCACTGTGGAGGACAAAGACCAAACCACTGCAGAGATCAGGAACAAACAACTAGAACTTAACGACGCTGAACCGATTATGTCCACCAGACTCTAATAAATCTGATGTTCAAACACTAAATATCTTACTACTAGAGAATAATTTAGGTGTTGATTAGCACCACTTAATATTTATGCGGCTATATTGGGGGTGACTACAGTCCTTTTCCAAACAGTGCAATAGAGTGCATCACTGACTGTAAATATGTTAAGTAATCAATCAAATTAATAATAAGGCCTAATTAGGCTTACCTCTAACTGGAATATATTGGGTTGTTATTTTATATTAAGCAGTATTACAATAAATAGTGTGTATCTTACTAATTACTCTTATGTCACACTTCTAATATATTTAGCCTGTTGTATGTAACTGATGTGACACTGAGAGTTTTTAAGTTTTTCTATTTTACTTCACGTAAAGTTAGACCTACACTTTTTGAAGCCTTTTAGAATTCTTTACGTCACCTTAAGGGCAGTGTTTTTTGCTTGTTTGGCTTGTTGCTCGAGTTAAAGGGAACCCCGTCTGCGTGTTGGGAAAACTCACGGTGAACAGTCCGAATGCTCATCACTGATAACAGAATCTACGCACATGCTTACGACACAGCGCACTATGGGGTGTGCGCAACGTACCCGCGCCCAGTCGCACCCGGCTTCTGAGCGGAGTTGTTTACGAACGGCGATCTCTATTTGACGCTAGTCCATCCTTTTAAATGGTGTCTATTTGACGGCGAATTGCACTTTGCGATATGGGAAGCCTTTCGCTTGAGGCAAGGATGGATGGTTTACTTATTGATGATCCAGAGATGCCAAATAAATTGGAGAGTGAGGCAGATTATTTGAGTGTCGTGGGTTCAGCAAGGAAAAATTATCTTAACAGGTAAGAAACTTGATCAACATTTGCACGTGTCGAAAACTTTTTGGTAAGGTTCGGTCATTATAGAATGCTGTAGCCTACTACCGATTGCTGATAGACTTTTTCCACATTTTCCGTTGAAAGTTTTTCCCTTTGCTAATGGTAGAAAAGTTTGTTCATCAATTGCTCTTGCTGCAACTAAGCAAATATAGGTCTGTAGTAGAACTAGCCACTGGCTTGTCTGTAAACGGATCTACATAGCCTTTAAAAATCCTTTTAAAAATGCCTATTGATAGCCAAAAATCGTGCACGCCTCCTCTCATAGTAGATTTATATCCCTGGATATGTAATGAGATCATGCTTGAAGTTCTCACACTTGTCCTGATAAATCTGTATCGTCTCACCTTTCGTGCGTCTGTCAATCCGCGAGCTCCGGTCCTATCAGATGCGTTAGGACAAACCTTGACCTGAGGTGACAGATTGCATCCCTGACTACAGACGCTCACTCACACACACGCACACACAGACACACAGAGCATATTGTGATTAGCAGTATAATTGAGCTCTTCCAGGTCACAGGAATTGTTTAATTTTGGCAAAAGAAGGATGACATGACTGATTTCTTGCAAAAGCTATAGTATTTTCTTTTTGAGTCCATTCATCATGTAGGCTATCCTTTCCTGTACTACATGCCTTATGGAGTCATAAATGTTCCCTTTTGATCTCTTGAATGAGTGACTTGGTTGTTGATGGCATAATAAAACACTTTTGCAATTAATGAATTAAGCATAGTAATGATAATTGAAACATAATTGAAAACAATACTAATTTAATAGTTCATTTATTTTCGCCATGAATTCAGCTGGTCTCAGCAGTCAGGCACAAATTAATACATGTATAAATTAATGATTAGCTTATATGGTCTCAACAAAGAAACAGCAGGCTGGTGATAGGGTCTTACAGTAAGAGTAGCTGAATCTTAAAGGTGTGGTAAAAATACAGAATACAGAATAGTGCCCTCTCTCACCTTACTAGCTAGGGCAGACCTACTAACTGTCAGCTAAACATCACTAAAGTGGCCACAGTAGTAATCATTTTGAAAACTATGCTGTGGAAAGCCCATTATCAGAACAGTAGCCTCAGAATAAACAGTCCTTCACCTTACAGTGCCCCTTCATCGAACCCAATTGAAGCTCTGCTGCATCGCCATCTCGCCAGTGAACCTGAGAGGGAGAGGTAATAATGAGGTTAGAAGTATTTCCCTCAGCCGGGCGGTCGTGCCTTGGTCATGGTTTGTGGGGCTGTTCATCTGAGCCATAGGTCTGCTTAGCTACTATCAGCTTCGAGACACAGGACACGAGACCTGCAGTGAATTATTCAAGGCCACCCTATAAACAGGAGATATGATTCCCTCCCCACACCGGGCAGCCATTACAGGTGCCTGCACTGACCACACTCATTGGAAAAAAACACTCAGAAATGTTTACTGAGTTTTATAGGCTGTTAACTAAGTGCTAGTTATTACACCATAATGGAATAATGTAAGATTTTTAAGATACACCATGAAGGCCTACTACATGATCAAAGTTTTGGTGTTGTGAAAGAAGTCAAGAGAATCTTCATTGGCAAGACATGAAAGTACCTGCTACCAAATACATCCGAGACTGTGGTTTGGCATTCACAAGTTGGCATCCATGATGCCCCGAACAGCACATGAAATATAAATATGTCCAATATGGTGAGGCAGTCCAAAGTAGGGCACCCATGGGCCCTGTGGTAGCACTGCTCTGTGAAAAAAGTGGAGGCAGTGATGGCGATGAAAGTGAAAGTGATCGCTCAAGAAAGCCCATGATGAGGACAGACATGGCCTAGTTATGTGTGCTAAAGTCAGTCAGTCTGTGGTTAATCAGTCAGCCCAGTCAGGTGTGCCACAAGTGAGTTTAATGCTGAGTATAACATTACAATATCATATATCAAGATAGAAACATAGTAATGGAACCCTTCTCTCAATCAATTTTTGGGCACATTAAACAGGACATTAATTATTACACAATTTATGTCCTCATTGTGAAGTATTTCTTATTACTAACAGACTTATGAATAACTAAATGTTATATAGTAATGAGTTTTGATATCTCTCAAACAATAGTAATCCCTATTCCTCAATAGGGCCTAGTATTTATTCATTACAAAGATACTAAAGATGCTAGAGACACAAGATACTACTATCTGTAGGATGTTCCCTCCTTCCCAAACAGATAATTGACAAGATATCTTTTTTCTTCAGTGGTGCTGTCATGGAAACCACTGGTTGGTTACCCTGACGACTTATTCAGCTACCATCAGTATTGATGGATCCAAAGGTCGTCTTAGAGTCTGTAGCAATGTCTGTAGCAATGTAGCAATGTCTGTAGCAATGTCCGCTGCTACATGTCTTAGTCAGGTTCAGATGAAAGATGAAAGTTAGAACCCCTCAAGCCTGAAAAGTGACTGAATTGTGTCCTCAAGACTGAGGACACACTTTGCACCCACTCACTATTTATTAATAAAATAGAAAAAGCTGAGTACCATATTTAATTTCACTAAATGTTTTGTAATAGCATTTAAATGTTTGTGACAAATAACACATGAATTCCAGTGACAGTCAAACTAAACTGATTTAATTACCAGTGAACATTTTTTTCCTCATTAGCTTGATGAGGTCTGGGTATGTTTTTTTTTTATTAATTTCTCCTCTAATTTTCCTCTTAATTTCTCCTCTCACTGACGCATGCTGACATTATGGTGCCCACGTGTTTGGTGCTTGGCACACATTTGCCTTTTACAGTTCACGCTGTTGTTTGTAAACATGCTGGGTGTTGCCAATGATTGACCAGTTGAAGCTGATGTCAGTTGTGTCGCAGTATTGGCAGCTGAAAATGTGTCGTAGGCCGGAGCGTGATAGCGTGACTGTGCCAAGTGTATCAGATCTGCACGTTCGCACTCTCTCTTTGGCCCTGTGTCGCAAATGAACGCCTATCCCCTCACTTGAACCTGGAGACGTGATCTGACGCGCTCGACCGCTCGTGCCTCAGGCTTGCTGGGCCCGGCCGTGGGTAAGATAAGGGGAGATGTGTGAGTGTGCAGGACTGATAGGGAGGTGAAGGCATGGGTGAAGCTCTTCACTCTCAACTTGTAATGAACTGAATTGTATTGTAGTTACCCAAATGCTTCCAACTGCAGTGCTGACCTCTTGGTATTTACAGGTCTGTTAGCAGAATGAAAAGACAACAGGTGTAGAAATGTGTGAAAAATCTTGCTTATCAAAAAAAGACATAATGGTATCAGTATGGTGCCATACTAAACGCATATATCAGTATTGTATAGCACTAGTGTGCTGTGCCTGTTGAATTGAATGGAATTGTCGTAACACAGAAAAATAATTTTAAAGCATTTCAAAACCAGCGGAGTCAGCACAAAACTGCAAATTTCTGCTGAGTCAGCAGGAGACTTCTGGCAGAATGGTAAATGGTACATTTTTATTGTGCTTTTTAACTCCCATGAGCACTTAAAGGAATTATCCGGAGTGAAACAACACGTAGCTCTGTTGATTCACGTTGCAAAGTGCTATCCATAGGTATAAGAACGACAGATTTTCATGCACGGTAGACCGAGTAACGAAACGGCAGCCAGCGCTAACTGATTAGGGCATGTCAGTTTCGTTTTCATATGCCCAATATGCTTAGCGTTAGCGGCCAGTTCGTGAATTCGGTCTACGTTGTACTTACTGCTGTCATTCTGATACCTATAGACACCATTTGACAGCCTCAGTCAACAGAGCTACGGGTTGATTCACTCCGGATAATCCCTTTAAAATGATTTAAAGAGTAAAGCTAAAAGAGTCTCATATATACCTATTCACACACATGAGCAATGAGCTAACCAGTGCACTAGGAGCTGTTTAGGGTTCAGTATCTCGCTCAAGAACACTTTGACAATTAACTTGATCAAGGACGCTCTGGCACCTCTGCTACCTGTGCCCCCAAAGCCCTACCCTACGTTGCTCTCTCATGTTAGAATTGAATACTCAAAGATACACTTCCCCATCCTATTCCCAACTTGGACTTGGTTAAATGGCCTGAATCTGATTTGTGATTGCAGGGTGTTTGTGAACCGGAGCCTGACGCTGGAAAACATCAAGTGCTATGGCTTTGACATGGATTACACCCTGGCCAGTAAGTGACCAAACTAGTGAAACAAAATACTCACTGTCCCACCACCCCTACACCTCCACACCATCCTCTCACAGACGGTCCCAGGGCACCCTGTCTTACCAGAACACTGTCTTCCTCACAAACAGTCCCCACTAGAACACCACATATTTGTGTGTAATGTACCATAATGCTGTCATTAGCAAAAGTAATAATATGACAGTTCATCATCATAACAACATGCTGTAAAATGGAAAATGTAAATAAAAGAAATAAATCAATAATTCTCCATGGTAGTTAAAGAACTGTACACATATGGGTTCTTTGTGTGCATGTGTGAATGTGTGTTTACTCCAGTTATCAGTCCCTCACTGTGTGTGTGTGTGTGTTTGTGTTTGTTTGTATGTCTCATAATGTTTTGACATTGTAGTGTACAAGTCCCCGGAGTATGAAGCGCTTGGCTTTGAGCTGCTCAGAGACCGGCTGGTGTCCATTGGCTATCCCCATGAGCTGCTCAGATACACATATGACCCAGGATTTCCCACCCGGTGTGTATGTGTGCTTTTATGCATGACTGTGTGTGTGTGTGTGTGTGTGTGTATTTGAGAAAGAGAGTGAATGAGAGTAATATGTGTGTTTGTGTGTGTATGTGAGAGAGAGAGAGAGAGAGAGAGAGAGAGAGAGAGGGAGAGTGTGTGTATGTTGGGCGGAGTGTTGTTTCATTGGTTGAGGTGTTATACAGGCCTGTGCATTACTTTAGTCAGTTACTTGTGTATTGTGTATACTTCTTCAAATGGCAATATTGAGTCCTAATTCAATTCGAATCCAATTTAGTTACCAGGTTAAAAGTTGGGCTTGGAAAGGAGAAAAGTATGTATGAATATGACCTTGTCTATTTGTACTTTTAAAGGGTAATTTATCTCAAAGTTCTATTTTTATCTCTCTGATCCTAAAGGGATGAGTTGTTTGCTCTGGGGGGATCTATCTGCAATGCTATGCAAACAAAGAGTCCTGCTAGAGCATATCTGTCGGAGCGCCTCGCTGAAGAAAGAGATATGGTGACAATGGAAGAATAGGAGACAGAGAGAGATATGAGAGTGGTGTAAGGAGGAATGAAAGAAATGGTTAAGGGAAATAATGACAATGAAACAATGATTCTGTGGAAATGGGCTTTTGAAGTTAGGCTTATTGTATTTACAATGGGCTAGATCTAACTACACCAGTCTAAAGTTATATCTCAATGTTCAATAGCACAAACAGCCCCAAAGATTTTGCATGGTTTGTAGACTATGTGATTAGTGATCCCATGGATGTAATAAATAAGACTAGTTCATCAATTATTCAATATTATTGTCCTCAAAAGAAATAAACGTTAACGCACCATCCTTGTCTTTTCTGGCAGTGTTTGGCTAGCTAACTACTGCTACTCATTAGTCTGTGAGGCTTTCCTGGAGCCCCAGTGGCTCTTAGTCCTTTAATCACAGCCACCTCTTATGATGTAGCCCTGTCATGCCCTGTTTTGTTTGGGTTGGTGGGATTGTGTCAGTGGCCTTGGTCCAAGCTCCATACTGTGCATATATCAACATATGTTTATACATCTCTGAGTCAAGTACAAATCCCTCTATAATATTATGTACTATCTCTGTATGTTCATGTGAGGGACTGACCAGTGAGGCACGAGGACACAAGGACTTTTGTTGAAAAGACAGGGTTTTTTATAAACCCAAAAAGTCAAAATGGACAAAGACCCATAACTGAAAACTAAGCCTATTAAGAACATAAACTCAAAATAAAGACACGCAGGACATAACATGTAACCAAACAAAACCTGACCAACAACAAAGAAACACAAAGGAACATATATACAGGCTTGGCCAAACCAAAAGACAACAAAAAGGGGTCAACTAGACACAGACACTAAACGCTACCAACTAAAGACGACAACATCAACCCAAAAGGGACCTCCCACCAAACTCACAGAAAACACAGAAAATATATTATTAACAAACATAACTTAACAAAACCTTGCCATGTTAAAAATGCACCCATTTGCAACAGTGTAAGGTTAAAGTAAATAAATAAACTAATTAATCAAAAGAATGGAATAAAGTGTTGTGTGTTCTCTAAGTATGAGCATGTCTCTGCAAATAATAAAGTGTTTAGATAACTAATAATGTGGCAACTTAACTAAACTTCTGTGCTTGTGTTAGGGGTGGGCGATATAGTCTAAAATTTATATTGCGATATATTTTGAACCATAGACGGTAGATGATATATATCACGGTATACTTTGGTATGTAACTTACAGCATAACAGTTTCTTAATGGTTACCATAGCATAAAGTCAATATGTACAGCAGTTGTTTAGTCATCGTTCGGAGGTTATATTGGACTCTCAAATTCACACAGAAGTAAACGGGTAAGCTGCATTTGTGTCAGGCAGTAGCTGTTCAATTTATAGGCTCTTACAGTTTCGTTGTAAGAATGAAAAGGTACTATCAATAAGGTGAAGGTACAGGTCAACATTTTTTCACATGGTTGTGGAAACGCAATGAGCCTATCACGGTGTGGCGATATGACCCAAAATCTCTATCATTGGCAAAATTCATATTGCATACGGTGTATATCGTCTATATTGCCCACCCCTAGCTTGTGTAGAGGGTGATGTTACCCTGGGTGGCGCCAGCCATCACATTTCAACAGGGCTGAATGCACAAAATGTTTGAATAATGCTACTGTATACTCACTCATGTTCCTCTCATCCGTCCTCTCTCTGGTTTTTCTCCAGTGGACTGGTGTACGACACCACCTATGGGAACCTGCTGAAGGTGGATTCCCATGGCAACATCCTGGTGTGTACGCATGGCTTCACTTATCTGAAAGGGTAAGTAATGTTGCCTATGCATTTGTGTGAATGCATTTGTCCATGTGTAAATATACATAAGTGTGTGTATGTGTTTAGTGTGTGTGTTTAGTGTGTGTGTGTGCGTGTGTATGTTCTATCATGTGTGCGTCTGTGTGTTTTTCTTTTGTGTTTAAGTGTGTACTTGACCTCTGCTATGAGTGGTCACTGCTCTTCTGGCAAAAGCAGCTGAAGCAGGATGTGTCGGTCACAGAGGGCTCAAGGGTCACATCTGTATTGCCATGTGGATATTTCTCCTTCTCATTTTTCCTTGCACTTTCTTGTTCTTTCTCTCTCTTTCTCGCCATTTCTCCCGTCAATTACTCGCAAGCTGTCTTTTTCTCTCAGGAATTGAGTTGGCTAAGTCCACCGGAGCTCTCAGTTACTTAAATATTCTTAAACTTTATTTTCCATGAAACCTTTGTGAGTAACAGACATTTTTGAAGATCTGTGTTATCAACATGAATTACATAAATCATTCTCTAACCCTGGCTGTGACTGACACACTGCTTAGTTGCTTGACAACCACTGTGACACAACGCATACTTTGACATTTTATGTAGTATTTATTATTAAGTATTATTAAGTATTTATTACCAATAAAAGCATCAAAGTAAGTTTGCTGGTTAGTTTGTTGGTAACATCCTGCCCGTGGGCTGAATGGATCTGATTTGGCTCCTGGGGCCGGTTGCACCAACAAGGCGTAAGCCTGGTCTTAAGCTATTTTGGTCGTAACTCAACATTCTAAGACCAACTTGATTGTTACGCCGGTTGCACCAAGTGGGCTTAAGCCATATACTCGCTAAGACCGGTCGCAAGTTTTAGTCAGGGGTTGGCGTAAATATTACAGTTTTTCTCGATTGGTTTGGCTCATCTCTTGAAACCGAGATGACATTCTCAAAATAACATGGACAAATCTCCAAACCACCTTGCAACTGTTCACAACATGTCATTTCTCATTGGTTTCATCAAATTGCAAATTTCTTAATTGACTCAATGCATGTTTGCAAATGGTTCTGTACAAGTAGCCTACAGTTAGCACAATGAGCCCACATTTAGCACATTTTCCAAATAAATAGATCTTGCTGATCTAAACTGATTTGTTGTATTTTCAGTGTAATGGTTGCTCTCTCCAAAACATATCAGCATGATTGTGTAAGTCATCATATGCACATTAGTCTGTTCAATGGCCAAAATCAGTCAAGAATATAATGGCATGAACCTCATATATGAATTTCTTGTAGCATTTGAAAAATTAATGACATTAATTGACAATAAGGTGAATTGTCCTTTTAGCAAACAAGAAGGTTTCCAGTTCTCAGGTGACCAAAATTTTGTTTAGTTACCTGACAATAGCTGTTTACGTATGATTGTGAATGTTGCCAAACATGTATATATGGAAATGGCCAGGGCCAGGACCATTTGCAGTTTGAAAAAAGAAGAACCTCACCAAGTAAATGAACAAGGGCAACTTCCTGCTCGAGGAAGATGAAGAAATAGAGAGATTTGAGGATGCAAGGTGGTGGAACAGGGTGAAGAGGCAGAGGACCACAAGGACACCATACTGTCCTGTACAAAATTCAGGCTATAATTATAGACCATGTTGTAAACCATCGCCTCACAATAGCAGAGGTACAAGTCGCTGAGTGCAGCCTTCTGCCTGTCTCTATAGTCTTCTCCATCATCAAAACCTTTTGCAATATACTCTAACAACATGTGTTGTCATATATGAGAATGATGTGGCCATACACACCCCCAGTTTAGGCCCCTACAACACTCAAATACCAAAGATTGTCATTTTGCACAGTCTTATATTGATCTGGTCCAGGAAAATTAGAGAGGTCTCGAAGGGCCTGTCCTACCACTCATATGTAATCGTGTGGGACAATGTGAATTTCAACCGCTCATCATAATTATTCTTGTTTTTTTTTTGTTTGTGTTTATATTTATGCAAGTACAGAATACAGCTATCTACTACTGCATAGTTAAGACCAGGCGTAAATTGTGTTGGTGCAACCAACTTAAAAACTATTCTAAAGATTGGTCTTAACAAAGACCAATTTGACTTTAAGACCAGGCTTAGCTAAGACCAGTTGGTGCAACCAGCCCCTGTAGCCTTGCTGTCACAATAACCTTCTTTTAAAAAGCAGGCAAGCTAAACCCATGCTTAACTAGAAGTGGGGTTGTTTTAATAATAGCAGAGGGCTTTTTGTGTTGCCACAGTTTAACCTTTTACTAAAGTCTATTGCTGAGCCGATGGAAGAAGTGTGCTCTCTCTTGTGACTTTCAGTAGTGTGTGTGTGTGTGTGTGTGTGTGTGTGAGTGAGAGAGAGAGAGAGAGAGAGAGAGAGAGAGAGCAGTCAGTGGCAGTGGGCATATTTAAGGATGGATGATTGATTAGTTGTCCAAATACAGCACAAGCCACCCTCAGATAACACCTGAACCCCCATGGTGTGGAAACACTGAACGACAGGCCAGAGGATTTCAGAGAGCCAGAGCGGTCTGTGTATGCATAGGCATAGGAATGGCAGTTGTGTGTGTGTGTCTGTGTGTGCATGCATGTGTTTGTCTGTGTGTGGGTGTGTGTGGGTGGGTGCGGATGAATGGCTGGGTGTCACAGCAAGCTTGGGGGTGTGTGTGTACAAAAATGTACATGTGTCTGTTTGTGCACTAGGCTGTAATTGTCATAGGTGAGATGAGATGTAACGGGCTCAATGAAGCCATGTGCTTGTGAGATACTGTAAGATTGAGTGAGCGAGCAGGGTCTTATGGATGCCATAGAGACTTAGAGTGTACACATACACCCCTCTTCCTCTTTCACTTACTCAACCTCACCACATTATAGCTATTGTGTGAGAGAGAATATTTTATTTTATTAGCCTATGTGTGAATTCTGATGTGCTTTGTTTTGTGTGTATGTGTGTGTGTCACTCTCTCTCTCTCTCTCTGTATGTGTGTATGTGTGTGTGTGTGTGTGTGTGTGTGTGTTATAGGGGGGAGAAAGAACGCATAAATACACAGCAGATCATAGAGCATGACTCATTAGTGTGACTCATGCCCGTGGAATGTCCAGCAGCTGTTTGGTGTTACCATTCTACCACTCGGGTAGAGAGGCATAGAATATCTTTGTGTGTTTGTGTGTGTGTGTGTGTGTGAGAGAGAGAGAGAGCGAGAGAGAGAGAGAGAGAGAGAGAGAGAGAGAGAGAGAGAGAGAGAGAGAGAGAGAGAGGGAGGGAGGGAGGGAGGGAGGGAGTGAGAGCATCTAGGATTTTGCTGTTCACTGGCCAATACATAAGTATGTGTGTGAAGATCAGTAAAATGTATATGCTCTATGCATAGCATGTGCAGGATCCAGTGATGGTGCACAGGGGGCACAAAGCAAACTCCTCTACTCCTAATTGACAGTGTGAGTGTGAGGTTGGGTGGGTGGATGGGTGTTATGATGTTTGATATGGCCACAACTATTGAATCCCAATGCCTTTTAGAGCTTCTATGTGAACCATGATTTACTCTGCACTTTTGCACAGTGTCTATTGTGCCCTGTACACTGACTATGTCTCAGTTCTATTGTAGCGATGCACAATTTGAATTCGGTGTCATCTTTTTCCGCAGAGAGGAAATCCAGGAGTACTACCCCAACAAGTTTATCCAGCGAGATGACACCGAACGCTTCTACATTCTTAACACTCTTTTTAACCTGTCAGGTAACAAATGCTATCAAGTTGCCAGTTTGTGTTAACTTTAGAATGCCCTATAACCTACATAGACCTTTTGTCTTCCTTTCATTTTCCAAGCATTTAATTTACACACTGGCAAACAATTGAACCTGTACTGTGTTTTTTCCCCAGAGACCTACCTGTATGCAAGCCTTGTGGACTTCTTTATAAATTGCACACGATACAAAAAGTAAGTAGTCTCTCCTCCTGTCTTCGCTACCTTCTCCATGGTGAATCTCCCAAGAAAGCAATGGTGCTTTATCTAAAAATAACATTTTGGCCATTGTCATAAATCATTCTGTCCAAATTTGTTGTTAAAACTACGATTGTATTTTACAAATGTACATTGCTTAAGAAACATTTGATTTTCTGAAGTAATTTGGAAAGATTTATAACAGTTTTAAGGGAGCTGAATATAATGCCTTTTTATTTAAATAATAAACCTTAAAGTAAACCGTAATTTGTTTTGCATGGCCTAGCAGCTAGTTAAATTAGTCTTCCTTTACACCATACTATTATTTTTCACAGCCTTCTTTATACCTTTCACATTCCCGTGTCTTCTCTCTCCTTTCCTTCTGTCTTTTCTGCCTCGACCGCTTCTCTCCATCCTCTCTCCTTCGCTTATTATTTTCCTCCATCTCCTCCCCCTTTTCCTTCTTCTGTTCCCCAGTTGCACTCAGGGCTTCCAGCATGGAGATCTTTTCATGTCCTTCAGGAGCATGTTTCAGGATGTCAGAGATGCTATGGATTTTGTTCATGACTCAGTAAGCTACACACACACACACACACACAAACACATGCACGCACACACACACGCACAAACACAGACACCCTAACAGTCAAGTAAATGAACACATACCCATTTAAGCTTTGGCTGGGAAGCTACTGACCATGACACTCATACGCACACACACACACACACATACATACACACACATATACACACACACACACACTGTTTGCTGTTAGCTGAACAAAAAACACATCCATTTATTCATTGTTTTTCAGGGCAGCCTGAAAGAAAGAACCATTAAAAACCTGGAGAAATATGTGCTGAAAGATGTAAGTCACATGAAGTGTCTTTGTATAGAGCACTTGTTATTAAGTGATATCTTCCATTACTCCTCATGGGGGGCCCCCTACAGTAGATATGAGACAAGCCTAGCAAATGACAAACCCCATCTTTGGTCAGCTGCTCCTTTATTGTAAGAGCCCCTCATTTCATATAGAGGAGGAGGTATGACATTCCAAGGTCTAGATATTAAAAGGTTTCTCATTGGGGACTAAAGCAATGTAAATAGTTCTGGTTTAAAGTTAGAATCGAATATGTATGTAACAAATGGCTATTTTAAGCCAACAATTATTTTTTATGCTATGGGGAGCGTATATGCAAGCAATCTGAATAGTTTCATCATTTGTGTGTAAAGAATTTGAAGAAATACACAGGATATAAAAACAGGTGATTAACATAACATACTGTAGGTGAATGCTAAAAAGGGTTAAATAATAAACTTTATTTCTTTTACTATTTGAGCTACGAATACTTGGTGTAGGTTTATATGGATAAATATCATACGTCACTGTCAGTACAGTTTGCATTTGAAGCATTGGAGGAAAATGTGTGTTTGATTGAAACTGAAATGTCTTTTTTTTTGTCTCCAATTGCAGCCAAGGATCCCAGTGCTCCTAAGCCGTGTCAGAGAAGTGGCCAAAGTCTTCCTGGCAACAAACAGTGACTACACATACACTGAGGTGAGTATGCTGTGTCCACACACACAAACACACACACACAAGCAAGTTTGATGATGCAGAAAACAAAAAAATAGTTGTAGTGCACTTGCTTTTTTTGTGTTGCATTAAATCCGTCAATAAAATGTATGAATTCATCTCGTTCTGCCTCAGGCCATTATGAAGTATCTGTTGGAAGTCCCTATTGGTCCAAGGGTAAGTTATGCAGCAAGTCACACAACCGGTCAGTTTGCTCATCACTCTTTTAGACAGATATTGATGAGTTCTCTTGCTTTGATGAAACTCATCTATTACCTTTTACCCTTCACTCATGAAGTTTTTTTGTCTCTCTCTCTCTTCTCATTTCCCCTCTCTCTCCTTTTCGGTCTACATCTGCATCTTTTCCCCTTTTGTCTCTGTGGTTATTGAAGAGGAGTCTGTGATTTCCGCAGTCTTGTCCTTTAATTTTCACCACTGTCTCTGTGTCCCTTACAGTATCAGTTGTCATCGCTCTCTGTTTCATTGTTGTAACTTTGTAAGATATCAGTGTGATTTTTTTTTCTTTAGGCTTTTGTGACACCAAAAGTACTTTTTTGTGTTGTCAGTAAATTTGCATGATTCATCACAGTCGCCTTGGGAGTATTTTCTAAAAGTCTTTAAAATATTTTCTAGATGATTTCAGGTTTACGCCCAAGTAAATCAATTAATCAACTCCAGTGTTTTTTTAGTAGACTGATTTGTGAGCTTTTGACTTCTTAAATTTAGTGAAACCTTTATTGGATAAATTATGCAGATGTAACTTTGGCAAAGTAAGACAAGTCTTTGAAACTCAATTTTCTCTTTTTCTGTTGAGTTATCATATAAGATTCTGCCTGCCTCCTCCAATCTAGACCAGCCAACCGAAGAAGTCCTGGCGCACTTTTTTTGACCTGGTTGTGGTGGACACACGGAAACCTTTCTTCTTTGGTGAGGGGACAGTTCTGAGGCAGGTGGACACGGTAAGTTTAAGTCGACTTTTTGCCAGTATGCTTACAGTTTATATCTGCACTTCTTCTTGAGGTTTACAAACCGATAGTGAACATGTTGTTTCTGGGTTGTCAGCTTACTGGAAAGCTCCGCATTGGCACATACACTGGAGATCTACAGCATGGGACGGTCTATTCGGGAGGTAAGAGGCTGAAAGTCACTCAGTTGATTCAAGATTTTTTTTGTGATGTTCTGATTTTGAAGGACGGGATATACATTGTCACAGAATCACAGGTATTATTAAAGGTATTATTAAAAATTATTATAAATTTTTGATTTAAACGCATTTTCATTTTTATCTCAAATCATAGGTATCTCCCCATGATCTGTAGCATTCTGCCCCCTGAAAAAACCCGGTCTCGAAAGACAACACAGAGACTGTAATAACTCAAACCTGAGTGATGTATTCAAACAAACACTAGTTACAGGGGGTTCTAAAATTAAACATAACAAACGGCCAACCAATTGGCAACAAAATTGGGTGGGAGGTAATGCGCATCCTTTACCATCTTTTTGTCAATTGGTTGGCCGTGGTTAGTTATGTTTAGGTTTGTTTTTAGTGTTCGTTTGAGTATTACAGCCCCTGTGTCTGAGTATAATGGGGAGTATGGGGAGATGCCTATGATTTGAGATGAAAATGAAATCGTGCTAAAATCCTCATAGAGCACCTTTAATGGGACTTTATATGTGCTTACAGTGTCAGATCTTGCATAGTTAACAAATGTAATTATTTTAAAACACTTGAATGTCAACAGCATCTGAACTCTTTCCTCTTTCATTATCCTCACATCACGTTTCAGGCTCTTCTGACATTGTGTGCGACTTGCTGGATGTGAGAGGAAAACAGATCCTGTATGTGGGAGACCACGTCTTCACAGACATCCTCAAGTCCAAGAAACGGCAGGGCTGGAAGACCTTCCTGGTTGTGCCGGACCTTATCAAAGAGCTTCAAGTCTGGACAGAGAAAAAATGTACGCACAGAACACAGAATGGCCACAAGGGGGCACTAAATGCCTTAGAGTGGAGACTGACTGAGTAAACATATGCCACATCTGATACCACAGCTGTTCTAGTACTAGTTGTGACATCCTACTTAGCTGGAGTATTTACACAACTTACAGTTACTACAACTTTTCGTTTTGAGACTGTGAAATTTGGAATTTAGAAAAGAAAGATCTAATCTTTTCTGGTTATCTATTATTTACAGTGTATCAAAACTGTCAGTCAAATAACCTTCACATCCACAGTTTCAAGTACACAATAATTTATTTTTTATGAAAGAAAAACTTTTCAGTGCCTCTTTTTCATTTCCCTTCCTAGATTTGTTTGAGGAATTGAAAAGTCTGGATATTTACCTGGCGGATTTTTATAAGTAACTATGGCTTTCTCACACTATAAGAGTCTTAGTAACATTTCTGCTTTTCTGTGTTCAAGCTTTTTTGTTGGAAGGACAAATTATCATCAACATTATTCTAAACATCAGTATTGGTAGTTGTATTCAGTTGTCAATGATTTATCAAGATGACCATCAAAACTCCTGTCTCTGTCTCTATAGAGATTTGGATAGTGGTAGCCAAGTGCGTCCAGACATCAGCACCATCCAGACCAAGATGAAGGTGAGCTCCTTTACCAGTAGAGTCAGTGACTGATTAAGCATCCTGAATCATCCAAATGCTCACTGAGACCATCTAGGGGGTAAAAAAATGTATTTTTCAACTAGAAAAACCGGTCAAGCCAACATAGGCTTCAAAAAATAATCTAAACACATTAGCACACCATTAATTGCCCCCTGCTTGTGTGAGGTAGTCTCAGGCACTTTTTCAACTCTGCACATTTCCATGAATCCTGGAAATGGGAATTTTGAAAGTGAGATTTCTCCAGTGGAAACGTCATCCACTGACGAACACCCAAGAGTGTGTCTCCTTCTTGTGACATCTTTAAAATTGAGTCCTGCCAAAATCAAACCCCACTTTGAAGCAGCAGCCCCACAAACAAGGCTTCAAATGTCACATGGCGTGATCTCTTAATTTCGACACAAGCCTCAATCTGCGCTTTGGTTGGAAGCAAGTTACATAGTCAACACACACTTCAAGGCCTCAATCAATTCACTACTCCTGTGCCTGAGACATTCACATGTCAGTCTACCTCTAATGTTTTGTGTTGAGTTTCATATAGAACAAATGATAAGATGAAAGAAACCTAGAAATATAGACAGATAGATAGATAGATAGATAGATAGATAGATAGATAGATAGATAGATCTATAGTGGGTGAGTGTTAAGATTTTCTCTTCCTTCAACAGAAAGTGACGTACGGTATGGACATGTGCTATGGGAAGATGGGCAGTCTACTGCGCTTCGGCTCAGCCAAGACTCTGTTTGCCAGCCAGCTGTTACGTTATGCTGACTTGTATGCCTCTACCTGTCTCAACCTGCTTAACTATCCCTTCAGCTATGTCTTCAGGGCTCCACTCGTACTGGTCAGTCGCATAAACACACACACACACACACACACACACACACACACACACTTTCTCTTAGCTTGGAGTACAGTAACTTGGGTCTTGATTTCCATAGGCTACATGTAACGGTAAAGGTATCCTGTGGAAATCACTGTGTCAGACTTTCTAGTTCTTTTTCCTACCGAGCACTTGGTGAACTTGAACTACTGGGAAATCAATTGATTTAAACAAGATAAACAAGAAACAAGAAACAAGATTTAACCAAGTATCTCCTTGTGATCTGCTAGCTTTTCATTTGCCGTAGAAAAAAAATGGCTATAAACCTATAGCTGGTCAGAGTAGGAGAACCTACCCTAATGAATTAAACCTTACTCCTAAACGTTTTTTTCTTAGGTGGATTAAGATTTTCCATTGAAGATTTCAATTGATTTAAACTATCCCATTTATAAGCATATCCTATTTAGATAAGATTTGCAATAGGTTGTATTAGTTGTAAATAAACATGTGGTAGAAAGATGTGGTACTAAAATCATATGGGTTTTGTTACAGGTAGAGATTTTTGAGATATTGTAACTTATTGTCAAGTCGTGTTAAGTAGTGTAAAGTCTCTGTTTTTAAATTATGGGTCATGCCCATTGGTGGCCTAAGCATTGTTCGAGCAGCAAGATGGATGCTAAATCTCTCCAGTTCTTTTGCTGCTGGATTCCCCTGCACACCCACACACACTTGAATCGGTTGCCCTTTCTTGACTCCACTACTGAGACTCCCTCTGAATGTGAGTTGCACTGGGACTATGAAAGTGGTGAAACTAGGCAGACTGCCAGCACTGATGATGATGCAGAGCTTTTATCAATGGCAGAAATGTCAGGCAAGGCAAAGTCTGTGGAGCGTTAACATGCACAGCTAAAATGACACTAGTGTGCATGTCGAATGTATGTCAATATCAAGTAGCTATTGAATGTGTCTGTGTCGACATTTTTTGCTGGTGAAGTCAACAAAATCAAACTATGTTGTTGACAGATGCCACACGAGTCGGCAGCAGACAATGCTTTGAAAGACAACTCCTCAGAATTCTCAATGCCCAATCACGTGCTCAAGCCGTTGGATGTCAAGGTACTTCTTTACAGTTGTGTATTTTCAAACCACACAGCAGCTACTCAAAGAAACTGGATTAGATTATTTAATCAAATTTGCATGTGCTGAAATAATATATTAAATGTGGTTTATGTATTTACTAAGATATTTTTTTCCCCTTTCTACAGAACAACTACCTGGAAAAGCCTCCAGTGTTAAATGAGATATGAGAATTTGTGTGTGTGTGCGCATTTCAGTATTAGTGTTAGTGAACATATGTCAAATAAGAGAGAGAGAATGAGGGAGAATAGAAAGAAAGAGTGTGAGTGATGGAGTGAGGAAGAGAATAATTGTGTCCTGACTGTGATCTTAAGATATTATTGTGCAGTATAGATACAAGGGCTGAGATGAGCCCCCCAGTGTGTGCTAGTGATTTGGTTGTGTTAGGGTGATACTAACCCAAGCTGTATTATCCTTGTTAACATTAAGTCTGTGACGGTATTTTATTGCTTTTACTACTACTATCTTTCTGAAGTGTTTAAATTAATGTTAGGGTTTTAAAATTTTATGTGAGAATGAATTATGTTTGGTAAACATTTTTATCTGTTTTATAAATTATTTGTAAATGGCTTGTCAGTGCTGTACATTAAATATTGCATCATATTGCTCCTGACATACAGTAAAAGATACAACAAGAAAGACATTATAGCAGTATAGCCTACCTTATGACTCCTTTTCATACTTGTTGGACAGCATAAAGCCTAATGTAAATAAAGCATAATTTGTCTATAATAAGGCATTGCTTTTTTTCAAACATTGCTTTTTTGCATTATTATTTTTTCTTCTTTCACATGCATGATGAGCACTGCTGATCATTTCTGTAATAATGTTTCCCCTTACAGCGTTGTTTAACCAAAACTTCACCCTGTTCGGCATAACATTTTTATGACAATTATTCACATGGGCGATGTGGCACGCTTCCCCGTGAGTCTTAGAATTGGATGATGGTTTCAGTTCAGTGCGTAGCCTATTCTAAAATGGCATAGTAGGCTAATGATGGTTTGGTTCAATTAGACGTAGATGTCACAATGTAAAACCTATTAAGTAAACACCTATAGGCGGATACCTTCATTCTGCACTTCACTAGGAGTAGTAGGCTATTTGCCCGCAAGATGGCGTTAGAAACGTAGAGTGTGACAATCATCTCCGCATACGAATTAAGTTTTTTTTTCTTTTTAATCCCAATCAGTAAGCGTCATACTTTAGTATCGATATCGCCAACTTCAAAGAATGCTGTTTCCAAGGTATTTATGAATAAAGGCAATTTGTATGTATATTTTTGCAATTTATGAAATAAACATAATACATGTACAAGGTTGTTGTTATTTAGTGTTACTGCAGATAAAATGTATAAAGTCCATCACATCCCTTTAACTGTGGAATAAGCAGTGTCTGAGGTAATTTACCATTTAACCAATGTCTATTCCTCCACGCGCTATTGTAATCGTTGATTGCAGTCACAAGATATAGTTTACGTTTGATTTCCACGTAACCTTTACAATTAGACGTTAAAACCCTCTGTAGCTCTGTATTAAATAACAAATAGACTACAGTAGAATCCTTACGGCTCAAAATGATTTTTTCAGCACCATAGAGGCGCCGGATCCGTTGTGACGCACTTCTATTTCTACTGACAGCCAAACGTATAGAAGACACTTACATTTACCTTACAAATACAGTGTATACACCAAGATAAATACAGGAAGTTTCCCTGCTCCCTTTCAACATAATTAACACTACTGCCATCGAAGTAAGAAACGGCAGAATAAGATTTTTCTATATAGGTTTGAGAACTGAACATGGCGTGTTCAGCCCTATAGATTGGGGATGTGGCGGACGGTGTTATCAGTTATAGAACTCGAGATTGCATGACTGCATTTGATTTGGATTAGTTGATTTATTAATTAAACTATAGGCAATTAAATATATTGTATAGGTTGTATAATTAAGACACTGCCAAGTACACAAGCTGAAGACCTGCCTGCGTTTTTTTGTTTGTCACAACATTTTTGTTTTTACATGACGTCCACAGTTCATAAAAATCTCATGAAAGTATGTTCACAAAGTATTCTTTTTTTTTTTACACTGATAGAACAGCTAATTTTCAGGTTATTCGTTTCCAATTCGTTTCAGGTTATTCGTTTCGAGGTTATTGACTTCTTTGGTAGGCTATCACCACCTCTTCACTACTACTTCTACTACTACTAATGATGATGATAATAATAATAATAATAATAATAATATTATATTAATAATAACACATTATGAGCAGACTTGAAAACCATTAAATTTCATTTTTAATTCAATTGCACATCACAATAATAATGCCCGACTGCAAGGCCTACTAAACTTCCAATTGTCACTCACACTGCCACAAACATCAAAGACACAAAGACTACATTATCATTTAAAAGTAATGCCAATTACATGTCTGCATTAAATGAACAGTTTTAACCCCCTGAAACGAATCTGATTAGAAAAAAAAAAAGCTGATTCTCTGGATGAATGTGACATATCACAAGCACATTCCATTTGCAGTCATAGAACTGAACAAGCGCATCAAAGGACATCAAAGCCAGAATACATGGTCAGCAGACAGCACTCAGTTTAGCTGTGGAGCTTATGCAGTTACTGTTTCAATGTCCTGGCTGAAGGACGCTGTAGACTATCTGCCTCTCAGTGTGTGTGTGTGTGTGTCTGTCTGTGTGTATTGTAGAATGCCTGTGTGTGCTATCTGTACTGCTGGGTGCTGGGGCACACCATCTCTCATTCCGCACATTCCACAACTTCCCAGGAACCATTACAGACGAGCTTCAACAAGTTGCATTCTTTGCTCAAGTGGCTCCTGCTTCTCCCAGTGTGTCTGTGTGTGCTGGCCTGTTCTCCCTCTCTCTCTCTCTCACACACACACACACACACACACACACACAGTTAGATAGCACAAGCTTCTGATTTAACCCAGGGGTAACACATCTGGCTGCCTGCCTCTGGTGGGTTGATGAGGTTTTGAAAAATAACGCAATCTGCAGGTTTTGGGGGATGTGGTGAGGGGGGGGAGGGTTAGAAACAAGGTACCCAGTGCAAAGGCTTTTTCAAAGATCACCACGGTTTCAAGGACATGCAGGACAGGGCTGACCGTGTAGAAATAAAAAGGGAGCAATGGCTAAACCTGGAGTCACGTGGCCTGCAGGCATGCGTTTCAGCAGCTCAATGCAGAAGACGCACAGATCAATACAACCTGGCCTCAGACTAGCTGCTACCACTGCTGCTTCCGCTTGCGCTGTTTGGTATATAAATAGTATAGAAAACATACAATGAAGCTGCATCCAATAAAAACCTTCATGAAACTCAACAATTTTCACGATCAAACTAAACAAGTCTTCTCACACACCATTTACTGAGTCATGGAAGGCACAGTTTAACAGCACTCAAGTTAATCTCTTAGCAGTGTGGTTGGCGGACAATCCCAGACACATCTCTGTTCCTAGTGCTGACCCACACCTCACACCCACCAGCCCTCAACATGCTGCTTTGACTTACCCACCCCACCCAACACAGCCAGGCTGAGTTCGGTTACTGGACTGGTCTCCCTGCATTCCAACGAGAAGCCTCTCCCCTCCCCCACTCTCGACCTGCCACCATACATACCCCTTCCCACCCACCTTTATGGCGGAGTATTCTTTTCACTTTTTCTGTTCTTTCTTGCTGCTCTCTACCTCTGTTACACTGATCAAATGTTAAATGACAGAAGTGAGCTGCTTGGACAAGGCCACACTGATCACAATCCAATCTCCATATTTGCATGGCAAAGGGACCTAGCTTTTTAATGAAACACCAAGTTCACACGATCAATTCTTAGTGCGAGGTAAACTGATAGCCAAACAGTACTGATGGCACCACCACACCATTTCCTTAAAGAAAAGATTAACAAATTTAAAATCTCACTAAAGTACTAAAGACAAAAAAATATGCCACTGATATCCCAGAAGATATCATTAACCTACTTAACTTTTAAATACACCACCAAATCTCTGCCCTGCTTTAAACGAAACAGCCTTTCACTTGCGCAGCAGTGCCATGGCAGGGGCTAAATGCTATGACAATACTATTGCACTGCTAGACTTGATGGCACAGTAGTGCAACATCGTCAAAGCAGCTGACCCCTGCGTGTCTGCACGTGGAAATCAACACGGCAAGGAAAGGCAAGGCACAGTACGGCCATCTTCTTTTGGCACCACCACCCATTTCACACACACACACACACTCTCTCTCTCTCTCTCTCTCCCTGACAACTGATAGCCTAGCAATGGAGTACACAACAACTTCTGAACTTCCGAAAGAGGCTGACTGCTACCTTAGACTTTAACTATTTTCCTCAGTCTTAATTTACCCTAATGAGATCAAACAGCAAAGATAGTCTAGAAAATAACGTGAGCCTGACTCAATCCTTATACACTCTGTCAATCTTGGCTGAATCCAGCTGGCAAACAGGTAGGAATTAAAATGACTGAACTATCAAGTCAAAACTTTAATATTTTTAAATAATTTGACATAAAAATTGTATAAATGATATCTATTCAGACCTAAATGGCTTCTTTTTCTTTTTAATGTATCTCATTCCTAATTAGACTTTTTTGTTGAGGTAGGGTGGGAAAACAGGAATATATAAGTAAAGCACACCTGAACACTCGAATGGTGCCTGAGACCAGACCAGACCAGAAGTGACTGGTTTAGACCACACCAGATGTAGACTGGCCCAGAAGTGCCACTCAACTTCAGTTTAACACCCCTGGGAAAAGTCCTGAACACACCAGCAAGTCAGTTAGTTAGTTGCAGTTAACCTCAAAGGTTCCTCTTCCTGCTTGCCAAATACTCGCTA
The DNA here is from genome assembly GCA_017657215.1 of Limnothrissa miodon. Lineage (NCBI taxonomy): Eukaryota > Metazoa > Chordata > Actinopteri > Clupeiformes > Clupeidae > Limnothrissa > Limnothrissa miodon. The sequence continues at coordinate 312,049 of JAGFZM010000209.1, forward strand.
GGGTCAAAGGGTGGAGTTAGGGTGAAGGAGTTAAGGTGAGGGTCTTTGGTCTGACAGCCAATGCCCTTTTAATATTGCACTGCTTCTGCTCGATGGCCCAGTAGTACAACAGAAAAAGGGCAGTGGACAGGACCACAGTCAAACTCCTCCAACGCTGGAGCTCCCCCTGACACCATCCCACCCCTAAGCCAATCTCACCAGACCATCCGGTCACCATAATCAGCCCCTGACCAATCCTCTTGCTTCATTAAGGTGCATTAAAACAAGCCACCTCTGATCAGTGGCCATTTAACAAGGGGAGAGATAGGCTTCCTTTACAGGTCTAACAACACAGCTAAACTTACCCTTTTTTGTTTTTTTCTAATGTGTTTTTTTTCCTGATTAGACCATCTCAATTATATAGCATTTAGCTCCTCAAAGTTACTTGAACATTGTTGCAACATGGCAGAGTTTTAGTGACACATTAAAAATGACTTTTGATTGAGATAAAGCTTTCTCTATTAGGATTAAATTATCCAAAGCTGAAACATATCTCGACAGTTATTGACAATGCACACATTTTTAGAAGGAATACATTTCAAGTTATGCTATAAAATCAACACTACTGCACCCTTCACATAAAATAAGTTGTAATGTAAACTCACACAGGTCACCCAAACAGCAAAGCATTAGGCTATAAACAGAGGCTAAACTCTGGTTTGGTTTTTGGATTAAGACTTTCCTGAATAAATGACATTTAACGAATATAAAACACTAATGAGTAATGTCAACACATTATTTAACGAATAACTTAAGACTATTGCCCAAATATCACTAAGTGACTTAAAAAGAGGCATACTTTTGGCTAATGTAAACTGCCAGAAACGAAATGAATCCAAACATTTTTTGGATTCATTTGATTAAGCACCACAATATACCTTCAAAAATACAGGCCTAGGTTAAGTTGCATAGTTGTTCAGTTTGGTATGTCATGAAATCTTTGACCATTTTTTTAGCTCGCGTAAAGTGCACGCCATATTTATAACCCTACTAGTTAATTCCGCCTCGTGTTAAGTAAAGTTGCAGCGTTGTCAACTCTTCGTGACTGTAGCCTACACAAACAAATGACACGAATGCATGTCTCCACGTTTCTTTGATTATAACTACTCCCCTACATAGGTAAATTGGTAGCCTAACTAATCTAGGATTCAATCAATTACCCAAAGAAGTAAAGGCCAACTTGCAGTCCCCTCCCCACCCCCACAGTGGCTGGCCAGCTGAACATCGAATACCTCCGTATTTTCGGAATCGGAAGCAGGTTTCAAATGGTGTTATTTGTATCCAGCGATTTCCTAGATAACCAACGTAAACTGCGAACATCAAATGATATTCTGCACATGCATTTTTTTCAGTACGCCACAGATCGACTGCCCAATAGGCTTTTAAATAATTAGGCTATCGGCAATCTCGGGAATAGGAAAAGAAGAGATCTCGATCATCCAGTTTTTGAAAGCATGGTTCTGATGCGCATGAAAATGAGATGGTCGCAGTGGAGCTGGCCGCCTGGTTCCTGATGACCCCTTGGATCAAATCAGATGGTTTCCATCCACATTTTCTCCACCCCAACTTCCCCGCTTCGCCCTGAGCTCCCGCCATTTCAGTCCGGTCCTTCAGATGCTCCGCTCACCGACGGACGGAGAACCCCAAATTCTCATGAATGGTACCAAGCCAAGGGAGGGACACTCCACCAAAAAAAAGCAAAGAGAAAAAAAAGAGAGAAAAAAAAGGACGGAAGAAAAGTTCTCCGAATGACACACAAAATAACACGCATGTATACCGCTCCTCAGATCCCCTTCATGTGTGGACTTCAGTTCTCCATTTCCGAATGCGTTGCATGAGGTTGATTTGGTTTGGTTTAGGGTACTTCTAGTCTTTTGCTAAAACAGGCTCAGGCTCTTGCGCGGCCTCTGAGGTTCCAGCGGAAGCCTCCATCTTAGACTAGTTGACATTCAGATCCTGCCAGAGCACATTCCTCATTTGCATGCTTTTCCCAGATTGGCTTATCCCTGCGCTAGTCTTTGCGATATGACACTCCATTGGCTCGACGGTGAGTCCCTATTTGTTCTTAACGGCTCTGGGATTGGTCAGATAACAGGGACCGCCACAGCATACTTTAATTGAACAACAAATCCCCAGCGCACTGGATTCCATTCACAAATTTGTCATCAGCAACCTGCGACATTAATCAGTATTTTGAAATTGTTAATTTTACATCAGAAGCTATTATTATTATTATTATTATTATTATTATTATTATTATTATTATTATATAGCCTACCTCCATGTGTATTTATATAAATAAACATCTTTAAACGTTTTGTGTAATAAAATCATACACATTTCTTGACAAGTAAACTAATATATCAGATAAAAACTACAACCTCATGCTCAGATTCATAGCAGCTTTGCAACTGATCTAAACCGTTGATCAAGTAGATGCTCACATCAGAGCACAGAACCAACAGACAGATGTTTCAATGACGTGATTATGCTTCCATTGCCTCAGAGCTTTAGAAAACAATACAAGCATACATGACAAATTTGTGTTTTTGACCTGGGCTTTATTTAGAGGATTGACGTTTTATTCAGAAGATGAGCTTGTGCAGGGTTGTTGGTGTATTTTAGTCTTCTCCTTTTATTGGTGTTTGGAGGCAGCCAGTGCTGGTTTGTGGGCTATTGGGGTTGCTGGACAGACCAATGGCTGAGGGGTGGTCCAGAGCAATGGCTGGCTCTCAGGAGCCTGGACCCTGTGATTGACTGCTGGAAGGGGGGGTAGCAGGCTGTGAAATCTGGCATTCCTGACCGGGGGAGCTGAAATAATTCTATTGTCTGTTGGGAAAGGGCCCACTCTCCACCCCTTTACCCCTCTTCACACACACACACACACACATACGCACACACACAAAGTGGGGATCTGATTGTGCAGTTTAGTGGCAGAAAAGTGTTTGATGTGAGACTGAGGCACATATTCAATAGACGTAAAAGAAGGGATGCCATCTCTCCCTCCTCTTTCCCCACTTCTTTCTCCCTCTCCCCCTTTCTATTTCGCCTGCTGTCATTTAAATGTTACTCTCTTTGTTCCTGTTTTCTTGCTGCTTGCATCTGAGAAAATATGAACAATTTTCTGTAAATATAAATGTGAGAAACTTGCTCCACGCCACACTTAAGCATTTACCCCACTTTCATCCATATTCAAGCTTCCAAGCTTCCACTGGATTTGTGCAGATTGAAATGTCCCATACAGTGAATTTGTGATTGATTTGTGTGTATTCTAACCATTTTGTAAAAAGTCCAAAATATGTCTGGAAAAGTTATTTAACCAACTAAAACAATCAGAATGAATTGGCTACATAGACAGATTAAGCAGAAGGATTCACAAGGCAAAAGTGTGACAGGCTAACATGTTCTTCTTCCAATCCAATTTATAGCAATTTGTAACAAGAAAAATGCCAACATCATAAATGAGAGCGACCATTTCTGTCTCTGTGGATTGCATTGTCAGATATTTGCATCTCAAATTAGTCTTTTTGGTTCCTGGGAAGTCTTGTCCTAAAGAATAATCTTCATAACTAAATCAATCTAATTCAGGCTAATAAACCTGCATCAGGATATAATGGGGAGAAAACGGACCAATCCAGATTAAACACTTTTCCTTTTCCTTTTCTACCTAATTCTATTTTGTAGGCTTATTATAACATTAATACGTGTTCCAAACAAATCATTTGAAAAATACCACAGGCCCGTGTGAAATTGTGCAAGGCTATAACGAAAAATTTGATCTAACAAAAAGAGTGTCATAAGGAAATGCATTACAAGAAATAAAAAAAACATTTTTAAGACACGAAAGAAGACGACTATTTTTTTCCTTTTGGGTCTAGAATAAATAACTTTTAATAAATTGTGTCTACAAGATGATGATTGTATCTACTTGTATTATTATTATTATTATTATTATTATTATTATTATTATTATTATTATTATTATTATTAGCATACAATTATCAGCTTATTATAAGCCCCATTTCTAGGTTGGAACTGCCAAGTGATTTTATGGAGAATATATTATTGAATATTTTTAAAAACCTTCAAAATAGATTGCTCCTAAATGATGTCTTTAAAGCAGGTATAATATTTACAATTGTGATGGAGGAAAAGTTCATATTTAGTTTTATTTTACTGTACAAATTATCCAGACCCCAGTGCAGATTCTCCATTTAGACTAGCTTTCTACATCTAGGTCAATACAGGTCTTGTAGATCTTATTTGTATAATTAACAGAATTGTTATGAAAGGAATTCAACTGAGTTGTGTTTATTAATTACAATTTAAATTATGAAATTTTGAGTTTTTTGAAGTTTTTGAATTATGAAGTTTTAGCTGTAAAATTATATTTAATTTATATATTGAGGCTGAAGTTGTCTTGTTGCATTTCTTGGCATAGATGGTATTTTTAAAACTGTTTTTTTTATTTGTCCAGAAAGATAGCCTATGTCTTGACAAGTTTCTTTTCCAAAATTAAATTTCTAAATATTTGTTCTGAAAACTTTTACACAGACAGGTACATGAAATAACTTTGGCCATGCCCAACCTATATATATGTGGATATACATTTAAGTATCCCACCCACACACATACACAAACACACGCACATGTACACACTATCCCTCTGTAAATTTAGCTCACAAAATGGCCGTCTTGTTTGACACAATCTGGCACGCACCAGTAGAGACTGGCAGAAATTATTTTTTTCAGACAGAGTTGTTTCATATGAGTATACGTTTAAGTCAGCAGCAGGAGCAAATAGACAGGCAAGGTTGACTCTTCGGAGACCTGGGAGGTAGAATTTTGTTATTGTTCTACCCCGACCCCCTCTCCTCCGCCTTGTTCCCTTCCTCCAAAAATGTTCCTCCCTTCTTCCGCTAGCCTTTGACCCCCCTCTCCAACCACCAACCCCCAACCCTCATCTCATCCACCACCACCACCACCACTGCAGCCCTGCAGCCACGACAGTTTCTCACTCTAAATCCTTCCATTTCCCCTCAAAACGGCAGCACCCCTTCTCCTTCCTTCGTGCTTCAACAATCAGTAGTCATTTTACCAGCAAAGTAGTTTGATGTTGTTGAATTGCATATAGGTGTGTGTGTGTGTGTGTTTGTGAGGAGGGGGTCCCACAGGCATAGAACACCCCCACCCCCACCTTCAGAGCGTCTGAAACAGGGTCCACACACGGCACGGGATGCATGACATTCTTGCAGTGTGGGTGGCACAGCCCCCTTTTCCTTCTCTTAAACGTGGCTCTTTTCTTAACTCCATGAAAGGCCTCAGGGGCTGGGGACGAAGGAGGGGTTGGAAAGGGTGGAGGGTGGAGGGTGGAGGGTGGGGGTGGGGTAGCGACGTATCAAAAAACATCCCGAACCCCACTATCTTATGCCCAGTCATTTCATCTAGGGTGCAGCATTCTTACTCCTTCCTTGAAGTCAACACTTGTGGGAAATACACTTTGAGTGTGTATGCTCTAAAAATGGAATTCAGTTCAGGCTCCTTGAGCTGGGCTATAGAGGACATGTATAGACAAGACCTATAGCCTATAAGCATTTAGTCAACACATGCCAGCCGGGAACGGGATCTGTCAAAACAGATTTTTAACATGAGAAACTCAGGCATGACAAAAGGTGCGTAGGCACAAAACATCTCCGAAATTCGTGAAGACACCATTTGAGTGACGATTGCATAGGTTGATAGGTGATGCTCACGCCTCTGCAGTTGATATCTATATATAAACTCAATTTTTAAAAATTGTTATATAATTAAAAAAACAATGTATCCAGTAGTCCTACAAAAAAGCCTTTCAAATGAACAACAGACATGACTACTTTGTTCCATCATGAGCTACTATCCTTCGAATAGTAAAAGCGGTGAAGATGGAAAAAAAAAAACCCTCAGCAACCCATTAACTTCAGAAGAATTCCTCCCTGTACCTCACAGTCTACATGTGGAATGCAGTGCAGGTTCAAAGGTCGGGAGGCGAGAGGGGAACCCACTGCACACGAGGGGCAAACAGGCCCTTTACTCAAACAAGCCTCGGAATTCTGCATTGAGGGAGGGGGGTTGGGGATAGAGGTGTGTGTGTGTGTGGGGGGGGGGGGGGGTGGTGAAGTAGATGGTGGTGGGGGTGGGGGGGGGGGGGGGTGGTAGTGCTGGGGGAAGGGCATAGGGGGGTTGGGCAGACCACTTGTCCAATCAGGAGGTTCACAATTACCGCTCATTACCTAACAGTCATCAGGAAGGTCGTCCATCAGCCGGGTCTGTCAAGCCAAATGCTCGCAGGCTTCTTTAGCTCTGTGAGCCTGTGAATGTATACCCTAACCTGCAAAGAGATTGCAGGGTAGTTAGTGCGGCCATGGAACTGGGTTTCAAAATGAGGAGGGTTTTTTTTAGAGAGAAAAAATACTTAGTGAATTACTACTATAATGAACAATGATTTAAAGGCTGTAAAACCATGATATCGTATGGTTAGTGTAAACTTAAGGCTAAAGTTGTCTTTTTTATTTCATGGTATTAATGGTATTTTAAAAACTAGTTTTCGATTTGTCCAGAAAGACAGTCTATGTCTTGAAAAGTTATTTTTCCAAACTGAAAGTTTTAAAAACTTTCACACATACAGGAGCATGAAATAAGTTTGACCATGCCCATAGAATGATGGTAGTTATAGGTCATCGTAATAGTTTTCCACTTTTTGAGGATTTTTTTTTTTGTTGGATTTCTGTGTACTATTCTGTGTGCTAAAATGAAGTGAATGCTACAGTGGGGAAACCATTTAAATGATTATGATTCCTTCAACCAAAAAACACAGTAAACACAGAAAAGTTATAAAAAATTATTTAGGACAAAAGATATTCTAGTGGGCCTATACTGAAATGCACATCAAATCGCAGAGGAATGGCCAGTCAAAATCTTTGGGGTCTGTGCATGGAGAACAGAAAGTCCCAAAAAGACATTTATTTCAGAATGGAGATGTTTTCCAGTTGAATGTCTATTTCTGTAAATACAGTAGACTAAATTGATATTACACTTAAGTTTAAAAATGTAAACTCTCTCGTAGTTATAGTGGTTTAAAATGGTAAAAAGGTAAATCTAACTAATAAGCTCTGTTGATGCTTGACAGCCATTGGTTCAGTTAGTAGTTATAGCTTCATTACAGTTGTTTGCCAATTTAAAATCTAATTGCCAGAAAAGGTTGACCAACCTGACTCTCCCACCCTGTACATAGGAAATTATCTCAGAATGGGTATTTCAAAGGTATTTGTGATGGGAATTTGAGATATGACATCATGACAGCGATGATTCTTACAAGACTGCTTTTATGTTGACTTCAGTGCGAAGCATGTATTAATCTGTAACACTGTATAGTTGAAATGTGACCCCAAAAAGGACACAGACCATCTAAAACTGAAAAGAGAATTATTGCTCATCTCTCCTAAGCCAGAGGGGTAATGTTGCAACCATGCTTGGGATTTTGAAACTTGTCAGCACGTCACACTTTTCTGGTATTGGCCTTCAGGGTGGGTCTCCTGCCTCTCTGTGTATGTGTGTGTGTGTGTGTGTGAGAGAGAGAGAGAGAGAGAGAAAGAGAGAGAGAGAAGGCCCTATAGTACATTTTCTATCAGTTCTTCTCTACCATACGACCATACTGATCTTTCCGATCCCCTACAGAACCTGCTAGAATCCACAGGGCCCTGGTAGAATCCCACCAATTCTATCCCATCCCTGTGCAGATGGAGGCTGATGGCTGGAGGAGGAGAGAGAGAGGAGAAGAGGATCTCTCGCTGGGGCCCCATGGCCAATGAGGGTGGAGGGGTGGATCCTAGAAATTCCACAGCCAGTGTGTCTCTTTTTCTCTGTCCAGCTTGACCTTAGCGACCCTCAACCACCCTCTCTGCAAAATACACACACACACACACAATGTGTGTCCTCACTCTTGTCCAAAACTGCCCCTGTTATCTACCCTCTTCAGCAGCAGAAGCAAAGTGCATCTGTGGTGCATCTGTGTGCTCCCTACCTGAGCTTAAGAACACTGTGTTCTAGATATGTTCTATTGGAGTCCACATTGAGGTTAATACACCGATAAAATATGTAAGATTTTACATTGTCTCTTATTTCTGTGTGACTAGATGTAAAGGTTCCAACAGGCTATGAATGAGATTTGAGCTTGGCCACTTCTAATGAAGACTCAGCAGACTCCTGAGATTAATTATTGCAAATTTCCATTACGGATATGACTGATCACCTAAAACCACTCTCTGTTCAGTCTGTTTAGTCAAATCAGACTAGATTGTGTGGTCTCCATTAGTGAATGCTGTGCTCACCTCTCAGTTAAAGCAAGACCAAACCAGACTGGATGAAGTAGTAGAGTTTAGTTCAGTGGATAGGGGCACTGTTATGCATAAACAAGTGTTTAAAGATGACTCAGCAGCTCATTGACACCCTGTGCAACCTCTCCTTCTTCTCTGGCCTCTAGAAAGCCCCGAGTCAGCACTCTGCGGGGTCAGGCGGCCATTTTCTTGACGGGCTGGAGAAACTGTGTGTCAACAACGATACTGCCACCTTGTGGCCGGAAGGCTATAAAGTTGAGCCCTCAACTTGGAATGTGGAGTTGCACAGAAACAGTGCAGAGACAATGGACTGAGGTGCAAATTTGGAAACACGTTTGTAAAAACACATAAAGGAAGAAGTGTGATTCACTTGTAGGCCTATGTCTATTGTTTTCTACTACTGCTCTTTTTAATATGCTTTTAAACATACACTTACAGTACCCTGGATTGGACAGATTGGAATCAGGAAGTTAGAGTGCTAGCTAGATCAGTCACTTGCCTAGATGCCTTAAGGTCAATTTTGCAATTTGAACTTTATTTAAGTTCTTTACTTTTTTCTAGTTTGTCTATTTTGTTACATATAGTTATACATTCATTACTATATATAACTATTCATATATGATATTGTAATATTGTATAGCCTGTTGTACTAGATTAAAATTTAGAATCTGCACTAGAAATGTACACTGTATATAGTCTTACATTGTTCGATGAAGAATTTGCTGGGTAACTACATGACATGTATATTTGATATTTGCTGCCATCTGCTGGACATGATACACAAATGTAACACATGCTTCAAACAACCAAGTAAAATTAATGGCATCTGCTGTATGCATGACTGAACAACCCAATTAAACTATTCTACTTCTTTAAAAACATGTCTAATACCCTTGTAAAGACTGGAAGTCAAAGCAGAATAGGTCTGCTCTGCAGAATCATGTCCGTGTTCTGGGTGTGTATGAGGACCCCAAAGATGACTGAGTCCTTTTTGACTCAGATAAGGAGGTGAAACACAAAATGAGGAAACTAATTCCTGGCCATTACTCACAGTTAGAAATGACATGTTTCCAAAGGCTCAAAGCCCATGAAGGAGCCATGGTAGGCTTATATGCAAGAAAAAATAGATCTCAATGAATTAAAATCTGAATATGAAGAACAGCAAACCTTCTAAATCCATTATCAGAAATGTGCTAAATAACTTTTTATTAATAATTTCTTAGTAATATCAAACTAGCTACCTAAACAAACTAAACATTACCTAGGTAAACAAGCCGTCAAACATAAATGATCAAATATCATTATCAAGTAAAAACAAATTGAGGTAAAACAATCCGATAGGTCCTATTTGTTTTTACTTGGCAATAATTGAAAAGGCAGTGTACTAAATTATATAAATATAAATATAATTGGACTTGCATTGCATCCGAATTCTTACTGCTCGTCCTGTGGTTTAAATTCTAGCGCTATACACACTCACAGGGAGTAATAAGGCATAGTACAGAAGAACTATACACACATACACACACACACACACACTCACACAGTACACTTGAGCAAATAGGACACAGGAACAATACACAGATACATACACACAGCTTGCTAGTAGTCACATTGGGAGAGGAATTTCCAGCAGGCTATCCCTGAACAGGACCTCTGGAACCTGCCTGCCAAGCCATATATTGTAGATATTTAGCAGAGTGCAGAGACGGGGGTGTTTTTAGAAGAGGGCCCCTTGATAAAGCACGATGGGAAAAGGTTAGGAATTTGGTTGGAAAACTGGTCTGTAGGTCTGTTAAATAAGGTTGGGAACTGAGAACCAAGAACCAGTGTAATCAGATACTTGGAACAGGAACTAATTCTTGGAATGGAAACTGAAAATCAACTGATATATATATCATGGTAAGCCAAAGTCTGATATTTGAGTAAGTGTGTGGGTGTAAGGACCAGTGACTGTGTACAATACCATTACTGTCCCAAGTGAAGCATCAGAGGAGTGGATAATTGCGTAATCAACCTTAAGGCAATCGCTTCTTGATATAGATATATTTATATTTTAATATAAAATAATTTGTATTACTGTACATTGGAACTTTTTTAACCTCCTGAATCCAAAATGAGGAACCAGCATGAAGCAGAATCAAGAAGAAGAATTAAGACAGTAACATTGAAATAATGTGTTTCCTTCCTGATGAGCTTTTGTGTGGCACAGTCTGCCCCCCTTTACATGGTACCCGCACATTCTATCTTCCTGTGTTATTGAAAGTATGTTTTATGTTTGACCTGACAAAACAGTGTTGTGTTGCAGTATGTTCAAACTTCAACAGCTCTGCCCCCAATTGGACCTGTTTCTCATTGCATGCGTTCTCTATCTTCCAAATGTTTTAAATATGCCTAAAGCACAAATGTGATCTCTGTGTAGTTACTTTAACACACCATTACACCATTAGTGATGTTTGTTCCATCAAAGGATGCCTGAACAAAGCAGGAAAAATATTCTTTGCAAACAAACAAAACTTCCTCTGGGAAAATTAAAACGGCAAATCCACATCCATGGGAAACCAAAATAACCGAAACTTAAATCTGGGTCGCCAAGTCTTTTTGGAATTTACTACAATACCCTGTGTTTGCTGTGGGCTGGTTAAACCAAGTGCCTAAGTAGGTGACAAGACTTTGAAATTTAAAACCAAGGCCAGAGGACAGCAGTGGCACAGGAAAAGGGGCCATAACAGATCACCATTAGTTCCTCTCAAGTAAGCTACAGCATTACATCATGGTTAGTTGAAAAGCCAATATATTCTCTTTGGTGCTGTGTGGCCATTTGGGCCATTTCTGAGAAAGAGGTTACTTGCAGAATTCTCAAAAATGAAATACAACCACTAAACGTACAGTACTTTAGTCAACAATCACAACATTTGTAGTTCAGTGCATTAGTGTGAAATTATTATAATGCCTTTTCTCTATCTGGACATATGAAACAGTAAAATATTGCTTTAAAAACAGAAATGTTGTTTAGTTGTATTTATTACACAGACACACACACATGCTATAAGTACATCTGAAATTATACAGATTTATATTCAAATATGCCCCTCAACCCTCAGAGTATGAACAGTCAGAAAATTTGATCAGATTAGAATATGGCAAGGTGTAGAAACAGTAATTAAAACAATCAGATTTATTTCAGCCAGTAAACACATGTAGATGTGACTAATGTATTTTAATCTACTATGTAGCCTATTGTATAGTAGGGGTTGAGGGCAGTGTCTGGCAAAGTCATCTCATTCTATTTGATTTCTGTGAATTAATTGTAAATATTCCCATATTATCTATTACATCATAACTGTTACTTTAATATTTTACACTTCTATGACCCAAGGGGAAGTTGCAGGGTTCAGTGAGTAACTTACTTGTTGGTAATAAACATTTAGACCGTTTAGTTAGACCGACGTTATGCATTGTTTCTGATGATGGTGGGTATCACAAAGTAGAATAACATGAAAAAGCAGGTATTATTTTACTTGCCCGCAATGCATTACATTATGCCACGTTGTGGAGATGACAGACTAAAGCCCACCGCTGAGAGCCTTGAGAGAGATGAGTGGTAGACAAGTTTAGCAGTCTCTAGACAGGCACATATTCTCATTCATCCAGGTCATGGTACTCAAGGTGTTTAGTTATATACAATTGGAAAAAGTCGTGGACATGGTTGTGGAAGGTTATTCAGATGTCCTCCACAAATTTCCTTGATCGCTACACCAGAATAACAGTATTGTTCCATGCAATATGAGCCATGATTTTCCGTAGATCTTAATACACTTTGCAAGTTCAGAAGAGTTGTTTTAATTTGGAAACGTATCAGAATACCAAGTCACTTATGATAATGGACTAATCTGATTCAATGATGCTAGGATGGATGCTACTGGCAGACTGAAAGCAATTGGATGGACTTGAAAAAGGTTGTGTGATTAAGTGATACACCACCATTTGGGAAAATGTACTCAAAGAGTGAAGGGAGACCCTCAGTGAGACTATATACTTGTGTTAAAAAGGGCTCACACCTTTTTTTCAGTCACATTAACTCACATGACAAGATTTAATTGCACAGCGCTCAATATGCATTCAACAGAAGAGAAGTAGAAGATGATCAGCAAGTAAAAAAGCCTTTACCGAACTTTAACTCTCAAAACTTGTTGGTGGCCAATCTTGAAATAAACAAAAAGTGAGCAGGAATTTGACCCACACTAAAAAAAAAAAAAAAAAAATGTTCACGTGTCTGCAATGGCAATTTATTGTAAATATATAAAGGTTCAATAAAGGAAGGTTAAAAACAGTACAGCGTTGTCCTGGCTTGCCATTGGAGGCAGACCCGACAAATAAAGACAAAGGACACGTGTACAGTTAGAGTTGTGTTTATTTACATGACAATCCTGACTGATAGAGGGCATTTGGGCGGGGGGGGGGGGGGGCAGGTATAGGGGAGCTTGGTTAGGTTTCGGGCAGGGAGGGGAGGGAGGGGATGAAATGTTTCCAGTACAGCTCGTCAGGATTCATATGTTTCACTACACAGTTCTTTTAATTATTCATTCATTAACTTTATTTTTTTCACTTCTTTTTAAAAATTTTGTACAGAATCCATTTTGGCTGTAATGTCTGAAGAACAACACCAACAGAGCCATTCGCCCCCTGGTGGCAGGAGAGGGCAAAATTTGGGGGAGGAGAGAGGGGCAGAGAGGCTGGGGCAGAGGAGGCGGGGGCGATGAGTACAAAACAAAACTCTACAGTACTAAGTGGAAAAAAATAATATTACAAACGGGGATAAACCAAGAGCAATCGTTCAATAAAAAAAAGTAAGTTTGGTTGTACTGTAATAATCCATCATTTCATAGTCAGTGTGTTTTTGTTTATGAAGTTCCACTTTTGCTATGCTGTGTTTGCGCATGTTCATCTGGCGACATCCGGGGATGGGGAGACAGAGGGGGTTGGTACAGGTGGGCAGGGAGGATGGTGACCAGCTTCGCAGCCATTCCATTTTTCTCAAGAAAGAAGCCAGAGGTGCGGCAGGACGCCAGCCAGTCTTAAGCCTGTTGCTAGTCAGTCTTGTGTCAACACGTGTGTGTGTGTGTGTGTGTGTGTGTGTGTGTGTGTGTGTGTGTTTTTACATGGAAGGCAATGTTACAGCAACATTCCTCTGGGGAGGAGGGGAGGTCCATCACAACAAAACAAACTAACAAAATCTTTTTTTACAAATAACAAAAGTTTGGACAGAAACAAACCAATGAGGTCACCATTGTAACCTTTTGGGATTCCTCTGTATCTAGAATTGCCCTCTATTCTTGTTCCACCAAGGTTGAGGGATTCAGGGAGAGTGTGTGTGTGAGAGAGTGTGTGTGTGTGTGTGTGTGTGTGTGTGTGTGTGTGTGTGTGTGAAAGACTGGGTGGGTGCTGTCGCCATGGTCCTGTGAAATGCAGCTGACACACAAGCTGACAGGAATGACAGACACAGACACAGGCATACACAGACACACACACACACACACACACACACACACACACTGTACAATGACATGCAAGGCCGCAGACTTGACCGAGGAGCTCAGAAAGGTTGAATACAAAAGAATAGAATTAGGAAGCAACAAAAGGATAAGCAAGACTGACGCCCCCAAAGCCAGCAAACTGTGCCGTCTCTCCCTAACACACACATACACACACATACACACCCACCACACACACTTAATACAATTCCTTTTTCTTTTGAGGAGGAATCTGAACAACCTCTGGTAAGAATGTGACCCTTGAAACACATTGCAAGATACAAGAAAACCAAACCTAAACAAAGCGCAAAACTGACCACCTCCAAGGGGTCACAGGGCGTGGTCTGCACCAATTCATTCCAATTTTACAATCCTTAAAAGGTTTCCCACCCCAGGCTTCAGGGGCAGAATGACAACACCGGTTCTTTTACAGATGGTCACATTAAAATAGACTGCATAATCGAGTAACAAGCCAAATACTTACTCATTCTTTCTCTCTCTCTCCCTCACACACACACACACAGGGCAAAAGCACTGGACGAAAGCAGATAACCTAAAGGAAACACTAAAAAAAATCCAAAACGCCAGACATTTTGTTTCGCACTAAATATGAAAGGGGAAGAGTAGGGTCGGCTCTGTAGGTTCTCGTATTTATACAGGCGAGCCGGATGACACACACACACACACTTTGCGTTCACACCAGACATATTTCTAAACCCTCCAAATATCCACTTTACAATACCTCCACAAAATGTAGCCTTCATGCCCATAGCTATAAGCAACTCTTCAAATCAGTTCTTCTACAAATCCCTCTCACACATACATACATACACACGCACACACGCACACTCAAAGCCTCCCACCCACACCCAAAACATGATAACCTTAATACGTGTGTACATCTATTTACAAAAAGATGTGCGTGTGAAGACGCATCATTTCTTTTTTTTTTTTTTTCAATAATGCATCATTTTCTGTATATGCCAAGAATAAAATCTTTCTCTTTTCTTTCTAAATAAAATACATGTATCTGTAAAGACGAGAGAAGAGAGAGAGCAAAGTAGTTGAAGGAGAGAGAGAGTGAGAGAGAGGGAGTGAGAGAAGGAAGGAAGGAAGAAAAAGGAAATGGTAAACGTGTGAGTAGGCCTTGATGCTTGTGCTGGTCCCAGTCAAGGGGGTTGTCATGATCATCCTTGCAGATTCAGAAACAGGCGGTGCAGTCCTGGATTTTCTGCTGTGCAGTGATTTAAAAAAAAAAAAAATAAAAAAAAATAAAAAAACACCACACACATCAATGTCCTCAATGTCATTCAGTCTTGAAAAAAGAACAAGAAAAAAAAAAAAAGGATACGCCAACAACCAAAATGAATAATAAAAAAAAAAGAATAATTATAACAACACCATGTGAGCTGGAGGCGGTTCAGTCTTACTCCGCATCAAACCAGTCCAGAAGGGAGGGAATCAACAACTTGGCGACTGGGGGTTGGGGCGTCATGGGATGGGGGGATGAGAGAGAGAGAGAGAGAGAGAGAGAGAGAGAGAGAGAGAGAGAGAG
>JAGFZM010000209.1:327558-391921 GCA_017657215.1 Limnothrissa miodon
AGAGAGAGAGAGAGAGAGAGAGAGAGAGAGAGAGAGAGAGAGAGAGATGATGCCAACCAAACTGAAAGGCAGAGAGGGTGAAAGAGTGGACCAGGAGAGAAAGTGCATAAGTTAGTGAGAACAGGAAAAAAAATGCGTTGTGAAAAAGGGGTTGGAGAATGACAAAAAAAAAAAAAAATGTAAAAAGGAGGGCATGGGACAAAAACAAGTTTGAGAAAGGTGTAAAAAACAGTTTTGCTTGGCAGTGGAGATCCAAGGAGAGCTGCTGCTGCTGCGATATTTTTCCTTCCCTCCCCATCTACGCACTGGGTTTGGTTTGTCATTGTCTCCAGCCTACTGGTCCTGGTGCTTCACAAGAAAAGAATCGACAGCAGAATGATGGAAAGAAAGTGATGGAGGAGGAGAGGAGGAGAGGAGGAGAGGAAGAGGTCCTTTGCTATCTTCCACACCCCCTTTCTCTCCTTTCATGGGGTGCTTATTCCCCTCTCGCGTGTACACCCTCTCTCTTGCGCACTCTCTCTCGTTTGGAGTGTGTGAACAGTGGACATGGGGGCGGGGGCATCAGGTGGGGTGGGGTTGGATCAGGTCGGGGTGGTCGCATGGCTGCCTCCCTTCTCGCTGTCTCTCCCTGGGACACATCATACCTCCAGAAAGCGGGAGCTGCTGCCCTTGGCGTGAAATGGCTCGGACCACATGCGCCGTAGGTCGCCCTGAAAATGAAAGCACACCACAAATGGAGCCCGGGAGTGAGGACATAGAGAGCGAGGGGACCAACCCACGAACATGCATGTGCACACACACACACACACACACACAATTACACAAAAAAGACCACAGATTTCATTATAATGCAATGTGACTCAGTTTGCCTATTCGGTCATTTAGGAGGATTGCATAGGTGCCTTTACAGCACAAAAGAACACACACCACTAAAGAAGTGTGTTACTTTAATGTCAATATTACGTCCAACCTTGAACCAGTTGAATTAGAGCGATAGCTCTGTTTGAGTGCACTGCACTTTATAATGCATTATTTCCCTGGTTAACCTTGCTGCTCACCCCTTTGACAAATTAAAAATAAAAATCCTTAAAGGTGCTCGATGAGTATTTAGTATCTAGTGTATTGTGGGGCAGATCAAGGGGAGATGCCAGTAAGTGTTTCCTTTTTAGGCCATTTTAATATGTATAAAATGGACAAAAAATGCATACATATATATATATATATAAAAAATATATATTATATATATATATATATATAATAAATAAATCACCTAGCAAAGTGCCTTTGGATTGCTTTGATGAGTCCAGAAGCATAGAGCCTGTGATAATTAGCTATTTGGGAAACCTTGGTTGGGAAACTGATTAGTCACATTCAACCTTGACAAACAATTGCTTTGAACTCCGAACTCAAACACAGAGCAGCGTTACATCATGATCTATAAACCGTTCGTCTGTCCGGTTTTGCGGGGACATGTGTGAGGTGTAGTCCCCTCCCGCTGAAGTGAGAGCTAGGCCATTAGGGTGCCATAATAGAATGGCCTTCCTCACTCGGCTCAGATTAAATAAATGGCAAAAATGGACTGCCAACGTCAATACGGCACTGGTCTACTTCCTTGACGAATGAAGGAGTTTTACAACACACACACACACACACACACACACCTTCAGGTAGGCCATGGTCAGCAGAGGCAGCAGTGTGAAGGGCACCAGGTAGAGGAGAGCGGGCTGTGCCGCGCGGTGGATACGGGACGCCACGGTGGCCGTCAGCAACCCTACACGAGAGGAGAAAGAATAGTGAATATGAAAAGAAAAACTCTAGGGCTGCACAATATTAGGAAGACATGTCGTATGCGATAATGCTGTTGAGTACTATATATCACATGCGATAAGTAAGTGTTAATGTTTTTCTGCTTTGGATTTGCTGGCAACATAGATTCCATACAACGAGTCTATGTAAAAATGAAATGCAATATTTCCTTTTTTTTTTTTTTTTTAAGAATTAAATAGAGCACTTTAATGGCTCCCATAAGTCCTTGACTAGGAAAACCAGCATGTTTACTTTGCTAAGCTTTAGATATGTGCGTTGGCATGTTGCAATATTTCCAGATGAAGCCCTGCAGCATTTTATAGCATAGTAACACAAAATACTCTGGACAGAAAATATTGCAATGCTGCAGGAAAAACTGCAGTTTTCCTGTAACACAATGCACATTTATTCTGTGAGGGACACCTTTTGATAACCCAATCAGATTCTTTGACTGGATTTGTGATGCAAGAGCGCACACACGTTGCTTAACAATAGTAGCAGCACCAACAATCTTTTCAACAACCACAGATCAGTTTCTCTTATCTTACCACATAAACCTAGAAAATTAATCAACATTCTTCCATATGATGCCAATTGTGGTATTAGCCAACTTTTTCTATACTAACTATAGCTAGTTTTAACTAGCCAAAAGTGGAAAAGTGTTGTAATTGTGATTATAATACAAGTTGCCATCTTATAACAGTAACTTGACACACAGTTATAATTCAGTATATGAAGTTAAATGAGTGCACCCAATTCTGTTAATGCATCACCACCACCACAGTCACCCCCACCCGCCCTTCCTCTACATACCAACGAAGTATCCGATGAGCGTGCAGTGGAAATAGGAGACGCGCTGCATGCGTCCGGACATGTTCCCCGCCGCGCCCGAGGTCCCGGGCCCCACGCCACTGCCACCGCCACCCTCGCCATTGGCCTGCTTCTTGTAGTTGTCGTAGCGCAGCACGAAGCAGAGGAGGAGGCCTGGCATGACGATGTCGCCAATGCCCAGCATGGAGAAGTGGCTCCCCGTGGAGCTGGGGAAAACCAGCTTGCCCGGCAGAGAGAGGCGCGGCACGTCACGGCCCACGCCGGGGCCCAGGTGCAGTTTGCGCGAGAGCACGTCCAGCGGGTTGTCAGCCGGCTGCGTGGCCACCTTCACCATCACGTTGCTGTTGAATATGTACGCCGAGAAAAACACCTGGTGGGAGGAGAGCGCAATCTAATCAGTCGAATTTACTAAAAGAAATAAATAACATAAGAATTCTATTTCTTTAAAAAGAAGATAACCACATAATAAATCTATTCCTTTAAAGAAATGTCTGCTGAGCAATTACAGCACCAACTATAAAAGGTATTTCTTAATTTAAATAAATAATTCCAAACTTCGAAACTACTCATTCAGTGCTTCTGCCTGGGATTCTGAAACAGAACACCATACAGATGGACTGTTCAATCAAGTCAACTTTCATCAACCTCTTTATCTCAACATATTAAGAGACAGGTGAATTTCGCTGGTATGTCTGCCTCACTGTTTTCATGTTTTGAGTGTGTGTGTGTGTGTGTGTGTGCGCTTGTGGGCGTGCACGTAGGCTTGCACACATGCCTTTACTTCCTCTACTTTTCCGCTCTGTGTGTACTCTGTCAATCACATCGCCCATGCACATGTTCTGCCTGTGAGGCTTGGTCCTTAACGCTACTGTACTCCGCGCAGCACAATAGAGCCACCTCGCCCTGCGTCAACACCGTCATTTAGTCACAGGGTGTGGTGGAGTTGCAGCTGCCTTTGCTGCTACTGCTGCAGCCATCACCGCTATGGTTCACTGCAGACCGCAGCCACTCAGGCGAAGCCTTCGAGATTGTGTGTTTGTGTCTGTGTGTGTACACATGTTTGATTTCACACAACTTGATTTCAACTTGTGCCGCCAGCCATGATGGTGAGCAAAAATGGGCTGCGTGACGTTCTAATAGCAGAATTACCTGAGGGGTTGCTTGAATGTGGCTGGGCTTTACAGAGACAGATATGCAAGAGGAAAGATGGAAGGATTTTAAGCTAGTTAGATATATGTAGCATAAAGGGCCGTCTGCTGAGCATCGTAGGCCTCAGTCCCTTGATTGCCCCACACTCAGATGGTAACCTCACCCAACCGAAGGCAAATTCCCTGTACTTAGCCAACATCATTCTGACTACAGGCATGTTGATAATAAACAGAACCTAAAGCGCTATAATCTACCATGGATGTTGCATGGTGCAATAATCTACCATGCACTGAGCAATTGCTGCCAATAACCTGAACAATAAAGCACAATAATCTGGCCACTCATATCACCAGGAGTGCATCCACTGCTCCGCTCCAGAGCTCCACAGTCCACACACACACACAAGGTGTTCAGGCCAGACTTGCACTCACAACTAGGGCAGACAGATGGAATAGGACAGATGTCTGGAATAACCTGCTACTGACTTTCCATAAGGCTGAATATCATGCAACTATTATATGAATTCTGCACGTCACCCTTTCTTTACCATTGACCGGTGTCCACTTGACCGGCCTTGAGCCCCTAGTCTTTTGGCGAAGCAGGTCAGACATGGAGAGCCTGTCAGGATGATAACATATCACGAGTACAGCCCTCCAGCAGGAGTTAAAAAAAAAAAAAAAAAAACAGGGAACCAGGAAATGACTACACCGTAAACGGTGAGCGGTGTCAAATTTCAGACCTTATACCGCTATTTTACAAACCACAAATGAGCTGGGATGTCAGGGCAAGTTGTACAACTAACACGCAAAACATTAGCAAGGTTTTGCTAACACAGCATCTAAGGCCCCACATCATGTGTAGTAGTTTAGGGAATACTTTTGTTTTCCTTTCTTTTGTTTGGCTTTCTATAAAAAGCATCATAAAGCTCATTGAGTCCACACAGCTCAGCTGAGCTCCTTCTGCTAGCTACCCTGTGCAGAGACTTCTTTCCAAAGACTCCAAAACACCACCTAACTCCTCCCCCAACGCAGGAAATATGCTCTCAGGCAGATGCTTTTTTGATTATATTACTCAACACGCAATAAAGATGCAACTTCATTCCCCAAAATGTACCGTGATTTTAATGTAATATGGGCTATGAAATTGGTAATTTTAAAAGTAATGTTGTAATAACTTTAGAACATGTTTATGCAGCTCTTAATGTGTTTCTGATATTTAAAAGGTCATAGGCCTATTGTTTACACAAGCCACCGGGAACAAAAGGCAAAATAAACCCTCAAACAAACGTCACCAGTGGTGCCAGCGGTGAACAGGGCGTTAGGGGACTAGGGGACTTTAGCAAAGTAGAGGGAGGTTCCCTGGAAGCTGAAAACACACACACACACACAAGCAAGTTATGCTGCAAGAACTAAACACCACACACTGTGTCCTTTGTTTCCACCACAAGCACTATGGAAGGTGTAAATGGTGTGAGGAAAAACTCCACCCTTGTGCAAATTAACAGTTAATAGCCATCTTTCCTTCCTTGGCTTTTTATCTTTTTAACCCCCTATTGAATTAAATGTCACTTCACTCTGACCTCTCTTTCCTATTACCTTTCACAGAGAAGGTATAAACAAAACAAAACAAAAAAATGAAACGACTTTCAACAATAACAACTTTCTTTAAAAGTTCCTCTAGGGAAAAAGCGTTTTTGGATTAATGTACGGAAGCATATGGTTAGAAAAATTCAAAATGGCAACGCACTCAGTGATGACGCAACATTATGCAACTTCCGACTGCCAATACCTTGGAAAGAATAGGTACAAGCAATTTTGCCAAAAATGTTTTCAACTGCAATCCTACATTAAAATTTGAATGTCAAACTGCGAAGACAGTTTACAATAAAATGAAAAATAATTGCCACTTGAATTTGCTGAAGTAACACGCTGAAGTAAAATCGAATACAATTCAGTGCAATTCATTTAGATACACTAATCCCGATTTAGATATACTTTATTAATCCCGAAGGAAATTAATTCTCTGCATTTAACCCAATCGGGAATTAGTGAATCACACACACAACACACAGTGAAACACACAAATTCATGTTTATTCACATTTTTATGAATTAAATTCCATGATGAACTTGCAACAGCATAATGTAATGTCTTTGAGTTGCACGTTGCATTCCAGTTTGAATTTCACTATCTTCATGCTTCCATAATAATGGACTTTAGGATTTGTGTAAGTGTATTAGCCTGAGAATGTGTTGGTGTGTGGATAAAGCGTATGGGGTGGATGGGCCCCTGTGACTCTCGGCTCAGCTTACCCAGAACACATCGTAGATGAGCAGGCCGGACAGGAGCAGGCACGACACCTTCAGACTGGGCAGCCGTACAAAGGCAATCATGGCCACACACAGACCCATGGCCAAGGCTGTGAGGAAAGACGGGGACACGCACACACACAAACATTAGAAAGCACAACACCCTCTGTACTCATTTGGAGAATTGACCTTATCCAACTACATGAAACAAAGCCTTGAAATTACTCATATCTGTACACACACACACACACAATGTTTGGACAAATAGCAATTTCACCAACTTCGTTGAGTAAAAAAAATATCTTGGGATATTATGGACATTTTTTCGCCCTCTTTCTCCCTCACACACATACACACACACACACACACAGGGCACAACGCACCATCCATAAGAAGCCAGTGTCCTGTCAGCACCCAAATGAGTACCAGCATGACGGAGAGGGAGAAGGAGAGCAGCTCGGCCAGTGTAAAACGACCACAGCAGCCAAACGAGATCCTGAGGGGGAGAGAGAAAGAGAGAGAACACAAACCAAAAATAAAATAAATAAATATTACTACAAGCACAATGAACACCACCTTCAAATTCAACACAGTTCCTGTGCTCCAACTCTCTTTTGCTTTCCTTCCTTCCTTCCTTCGCTAGCATATTAAAAAAAAAACCTTATTCTACCCTTTTCTAACCCCCAACACTATCAAAGGATGTCATCTAAGCTACTAAATTACACCCATCACAGACAGCCTCTCACACTCATCCTTGAGATCGTAAGACGAAAACTCTCTTGCCATTAAAATCAAAACTCAACACTGGCCACAGTACAAGAAAAGGAAGAAGTGGTTACCATTTTCCCCTGTTAAAAACGGTTTGGATGACACGGTTATACAAGTCTGATGATGGAGCATCAGACCCTGTCTGCGGTTGCTAGCCTTTCCCTCTTTCGCTTGTGTGTACAGAAAGCTCTCTGAAGGAAACCCGGACACCAGCAGTCACAACATAAGACAAACACACACACAGTCATTCAACACACAACCCATCCAAAGCAAGTTCTCACTACTGCAGGCTTATATACCACCTAAACAGACACCACAGACACGACACCACACACACACACACACACACACACACACACACACACTAAAGATGCAAAGATGAGTAAAAGTGAAGGCTCTGTCTCAGTTCTGCAACACTGAGCTTTGTATTATGGTAGGTAGGCATCCGCTGCCTACAGAGCCCCTCGGGCAATTAACGCAGGGTCCCTCAGTGTGTGCAAAGGGAGCAAACCTCTTCCCGCACGGATGGTGTGTGTTTGTGTGTGTGTGTGTGTGGTTGTGGGTGATCCTCACAGTTGCACCTCCGGTTATTCCTCACTGCATTAGGTGGTGGTGGTGTGGACACACACACACACACACACACACACTTCATGTTTGTCTAGAATCTCCACTTCTGGCCACCCACACACACAGTGCAGACCAGACCAGCATATGTTAATATGTTCTTATGTTAATAATGAGTGGCGGCTACCTCTTAAGCCCTTCCCCGCGCAACCATGTCTAAAACACTAAAACGCTGCAAGAGTTGCGCTTATGACTTAAAGGCCCACTATGCAACATTTTTCATTTAATTAATCCGTTTCATACCGTTTAGGATGCTAAAATGAGTCATTACACGGCGAACAAACGGTGTAGAATGTGCCATCGTGGCCAATAGCGGTAGATACAGCACTTGCAATGTTCAGCAGCACGGTCCGCCTCCAATAGAATGCAGTGCAATACAATGCAATACAGCGGTCTTTAGAGGGAGCTTGTGAGAGAGAAAAACAGAACATTGCTTAGCCCCTCTTTAAGAGTGTCTAAACAGCAGAATAACTGCCTTTGGAGAGCGTGTCATTCCTCAGTTAAGACATAAGGCATGGGTTTAAACAGACAGTTGAGGACCTGGACAGAGTGTTACTGGGTGTTCCAACACAAATAGAAGTGGCGGGAAGACAGGCCCTGGTGAAGGAAGGAGGAGGATTCCTGAGCATGCAAGATTACATTTCAGAACCAGGTACTACACAGCTGAGCACTACAAAAGCCAACAGGATACCGACTTACCGAGTTGCAAGGAAGTAATTATATTTAGATGTGTTCATTGCAAAATAGCATTTAGTATTTCATGATAAATTCATTTCAAGGATTAAAAACAACAAACAAAAAAAACAAATAACTTAATAGATAAACAATGCATACATGTTTCACTCGTTTAAACACTTACTTGTTTTGTGGAGAGCAGGGTCTGGTTAAGTACTGGCACATTGGCAAAAGGAGGAATGCAAATGCAATGGTGGCTAAGACTGTTGGGAGAGACAAAAGAGAAGGATACTGTGAGCAACAGTTTAACAGTTTTTTTTCCCAGAGAGGTGATTTATTGTTTATAAACAGAAAAAGAGAGAGAATATAAAGGAAAACAAGACAGTGAAAGTAATAATAAAAGTAAAGAAGAGACAGATAAAACGAAAACTACTAGTGGAGTCGGGCTTTTTCCAGCCATTATAGTCCAGAGAGCCACTTTTCTTGGGGCTGTGTGATCACTGAGTGGGATCTGGGTTTTGCCTGGGCTTGTGTTATCTCACAGTCCTCAAGAAGCAAATTGCAGGTGAAAAGTGGGGAAGGCAGAGTGTCAGAGCACCTGAATATTTTATGCATCCCTGAATTGTTGATTGGTTAGTCGGTCCACTCATTTTTGGGTACACTGCACAGAGACTTATTCACAGAGTCTCCATTCAGTCCATTTAGGACACACAAACCCACACCCTGCTGTGCTGCAGTGAGTCAGAACAAGTCCACTTCACGATCCCAAATATAATAACAATAAAAATAATAATAACAATAACAATAATAATTATTCTTATTATATGGGGTGAGGGTCATGTCTGGAGCTTAGGCTTTCAATGGAAAGTTTAGTCCCAAGACAAGGCCATCAAATAAATCCAACCCTTATCCTCTACAACCCCCTCTTTCCTCCCCGCAGTCACATAAAAGGAGCACTCACGGTGCCATTAGTTCTGCTGAGTTTGTTTTTCCTAGAGAGAAGACCCAGGTTCACTATGCATGACGTACACTTGAGACAGCTGTGTGGGCGGGGCTGGGATCAATGCCGAAGGGCTTCCGGCCTGGTGGGTCTGAAACTAAACCGGTTTGGGCTAAGTGGAGTTGGTAGCACGGGCTGTTAACCTGACATTACTCTAGCCCGGACTGGCCCCGATGGTGTGAAGGCAGCTAGTGCAACTCTCAAGAGAATGAGAGCCACATTGAGACATGCTCCGAATGGTGCTGCTTCTTCAGAGCTATAGACTGGGCATCATTTCAAGTTTAAAAGTCTTACAATCATAAATAAGGAGTTAGTCCATCATGACTATAGCTCAACGTTAAAAATGTAGAGCAAGGAAACTAATACGGACAGAAGTCCCGTCTGTAATCTGCATCAGCTACGTCCACCATTTGGTCAAGTTTATTTTCGCACCACACCCACACCCTCACACTCTTAGTTTACTAAATACTACATACACTTTGATGCCACTACCAGCAGAGGGCTCACAGTGTGGCATGATACTGCCGCTCCGGGAAGAGCAGAGTGTGCTTCCTGACCCAAGCTCCACCACAGTCATGTAAACATCGGCCCTGATCCCTCATCAGAAGCACTAAATCGCACAGGCTTCACCCTTTATTGGGGGATTACGGGCGAGCAGGGGCCTCGTGGGGTCATCTTATGAGCGTTGGTTGGGAGGTCACAACCTTAAGACAGACAGATATGCTTCTCTACGGGAGTGCAAGAGAAGACCTGCCGCAGCACACAACACAGAGGTTTGGTTGGTGTGGTTACGATTCAAGTGGTTTAGGATCAGTCATAGCTGCCTACTCTGTGTGTAAGTTTGTTAGGGGGGCGGCAATGGGGGGGAGGGGTTGTGGTTGATCAGTTGTGTTTTGAGTTGGAGACACCTCTCCTGCAAGGTCCTTTTTCTCTTAGAGCAAGCAGGCTACTACATTAGAAGGACATGAAATATCATGCCATCAATAATCATGATTGATCACTGGTGAAACATCTTTTAAA
Organism: Limnothrissa miodon; assembly: GCA_017657215.1. Lineage (NCBI taxonomy): Eukaryota > Metazoa > Chordata > Actinopteri > Clupeiformes > Clupeidae > Limnothrissa > Limnothrissa miodon. The sequence continues at coordinate 337,740 of JAGFZM010000209.1, forward strand.
ATAAAATTAAAGATATGTGCTCCAAGTTTTAGAGATGCTCTTCCTGTTTCCATAATTGCATGACAAATTAACAACACATTCAGTGCCTCTGCAATATCAACTTTTTTGGTATGAATGAACCGGCACTGCTTATAATGATTCGTCATTAGTTTATAAGTTTAAAATATGACTTGGGCTGAGACTGCACCATTTCATTGATGGCCAAAGAGGGGTCCAATTGACCAGGTATAATCATGGTTGTCTGGTACCCGAGACATCAAAGCTGCTATAATCAACTTAATTCCCCAACAACTATTCAGAATAGAGATGATGCTTTAGTGGCACTAAATTTGTGGTCCCTAATTATTCTACACTATGTGCATATTGTATACGTCTTATGCTTTTAGGGGCACTTTGGGTTGTTCATATCACATCCATAGTGTGTGTGTGTGTGTGTGTGTGTGTGTGAGTGACCTATTGTGGTGCATGGTGCTGGTGTAGTTTGACATACCTGCTGTGCAGATGGTGAACACCACCTGGACTGAGTCGAAGAAGAAGAACATGACAAGCAAAGAGACCGATGCCCCAATGGGTAGGAACAGTGCCTGTGTGGAGTCTATGGTCTGAATACCTGCACACACACACGGGGGGGGGGGGGAATAAGTAATTGAAGAGATATCCCTCTTTACAGCACAGGAGATCTCTTCCTGTCTTTGCTCCAGCAGGCTTACTGACATCTCTGACATACGGCTACCGTCAAGGCTGAAGTTTCTTCCATGAAGCGGGACAATGTCACCTGGATCAGATTTCACTGCAAGTCATGGAACCGGTTTCTAAGGTAACAGCGTGTAACAAGAGTTTCATGGCTTCCTATGACGACCAGTTGCTATGGATTATGAGGCCGCGTCAAGGCCCATTGAGGAATACTGGGACTTAATCAGACCAGCGATGGGAGCTTCTGTGGTGAGAGTGAGACAGAGAGAGAAAGTGAGTGAGAGTGACAGAGAGAGAGAATGAATCCCAGATCCTAGAGAGGTCTATTCTGTCCCACTTGAGAAGAGTCAGACTCAGGCAATGCGTGTGCACGTGTGTGTGAGTCAGAGGAGGAGAGAATGTGTGTGCAAACTAGTACGTCTATCATGGGAGAGTAACATGTAGCCCAGACCAGGCCCCTCTCAGCAATCATGTGAGCACTGACAAGTTTTCTGGTCTAGACAGCCTGAGAGGGTGTCTACTGTTTAATGACATTATACAATCATTAGACAGACACACACACGCCTAATCTCATATAATAGATTTGACTAAGTTCAGGAAAGTACCCATGAGTCCCGCTACTAGGAATTCTCTCCCTACCTTTCAGGTGTGAATTATAACCAGGTACACACCCAACACATACAAAAGTCTTGTACAATAACTTTGGATCTGTGTGTGCCATGATGCTGATCTCAATTGAGCGACCCACCGCAGTCACCTGCGTTCACTTGCGGCAATTCCTAAATCAAGACCATATCTTTTTTTTTTTTTTTATTATCTTTATATTTCACACACTATGCATCATTATGAATCACACACTATGCAGCACTGGTGTGTCATCTTGTAGGTTTTGGGAATGCTAGCCTATTCTGCTAACTGCATGGTGTAGGTTACTTTTTTTTGGCAAGTTACACTTCAGAGAATAATAAGATAATAAGAAAATAAGAAGCCAGACTGTCCAGAGTCTCCCAACACACCTTGAAGAGGAAACCTGTGGATGTGTGCGTGTTTGTGTGTAAGAAAGGGGTTTCATGACCAATAAATTTTACAAGTCGACTAGTTTCACCTGACACCATTAATGACTAGTTATTAATTATCTACTTATTTACTGACACGGTCATTCAGACAGAGAAAAAAAAAAAAAAACACGCCAATATTAAGGTATTCTATACATCCGTGTTGGTGAATATATAAAAACAGTATAAAAATGTACAGTGCTATTCATTCTATTAGTATCCTTGATCACTAATCAACTGCAGACTACCGAATACACTAGTAATTGTTTGACTAGTTCATGAGAAGTGACAGGCTTTCTGCTCTAGACTAGTACAACCAGAGATGGGAACGTAATTAAACAGTCTATCACCCAACACACACCCACACACACACACGTCAGCACTGCAGACCAACAAATCTACTGCACTTGTCTGATGGTTTCATGTTGCTAATGGAAACTGATGAAGATGACATCACGCCTCTATTACTGGGTGCATGATGGAGGTACACAGGCTTAGGATTTGGGGATGTTTCTTAACTCATTCCACAGATCTCCGACAAGGCATTCAAAGCAAAGACACTGTGCGTCAATAAGAGTGTGCGAGTTAGTGGGTCTGGGCGTGAGCATACACATATGAATGTCTCTAACCAAGTGAGTGTTTGTGCACATAAGTATATTTTGTGTCGTGCTGTGAGCATGTGCAATGTATGTATGTGTTTCTGTATGTGTGAATGTGTGTACGCGATGACTGGGGTATGTGTGTGTGTGTGTGTGTGTGTGTGTGTGTGTGTAAAATGAAGTAAAAACAGGACTTTGAAACTCTAATTCAGTGTGTCCAAGAGGCTGCCTCTGAGCCCCTAAGCCTTCATCAGCCGCTGTGCTGGTGAAACACGCTGCATTAGGCTCCAGTTTCGCACACACTCAACTACACTGGCCAGTCACACTACATTAACTTGTACCCACGCACGCACACACACAGCCCAAAGTTGTCTCACAATACATTTACACACACAGACACTCTTACAGTGCATCAATATTTACACGCAAACACACACACACACATTCACACACATCTCTAAAACCATAAATTCCCCTAACTATTCCTGCAGCAAATAAAATGTGTTCTAACTTACTTTTCAATTTCATCTGGGAGTCAATAATGAGCATCTGGGAGACCAATTTTCTCTAAATTTCTCAAAATCAACGGTGATGATGACTAAAGACATCTTTTTCTATTCTAAAAAAATCTGCATAAAATCTTATCATCTGACTCATCACAAATAAAGTGATAGAATTTAACAGTCAAAATGTTGGGCAGACAAGCAGGCAGGCAGGCAGAGACAGCCACACATACTTTCTCTCCTTCTGATTTATTGTAAATGGTAAACTACAGAAACCACTTCACTCTACTCCTTTATTTACAGGCCCTCATGACCTAAGTCTAAGTCTCATCACTAGCATTATCTGCCTATAATATGATGCTAAATAGTATTGAGAGAACCTGGACACTATTTAAACTGATCATCATCTTTTTAAGAACTCACTCAAGGTAGCAGGCTCACTCAAGACACAAGGAACCAGAAGAATGGCAACACTATCTCTCATTTATTTCCTGTTAGGGTACTGTTACCACAACAGCCAGAATTGACCTCATAAGTTGATAAAGTTTTGGCCACTGGCAGTAGCATGAGATACAATTATTCTGCATTCAAAATCTGGTAAAACAAAGGTCTCTCACAAAGCAGATTTTTTACAAATATTTGATTCGAACACATCTCGACACTTTGCTGCCCTGAAATGCCATCTCTTAAGACTTTCCCCCATGTAAGACAGACATTTCTTAGAAATATCGGGCTCATCTCTCCAAGAAAGTGATAGAAGGGCAATTTACTTTGTCACTTGATTAGAGTTTGAATTGCTGGTTACAGCTCAACATTCCATGACTTGCTCTTTCAAGCTACACTGTATGCCTCTGGCAGAAAAAGTCAGACCAAACATCATCCGATTATTATCTAGCTGGACCCAAATCTCAGACATGGACCAACATAGTCCGGGTTTCATTAACCTGTTAACTCATAAAATCTCTGGTTGGTCTTGTGTCTACTAGTTGTTGACAGTCATATTAACCAGATAAAGTGGAATTGGGAAAGACATTCTCTGTGCCCACCACCCAAATTAGATCCGTTTCATGTGAGTATGATGTAGCCTGTAAGTGTATAGTGTTAAAAAAATATATAGGTATGTCGGCTACACAGCCTTCAACAACTGACAACAGCTTGCATTAGTAAGTAATGTAGTAATGTTACCACCAGCACTGAATCAATAAACTAGAAGAAGTCAAGAAGTATTAGGAAAATCTCTAATACAACCGATTCAAATCAGCAGTCATGAAACCCCTTGTGCATGGATGCATGTGTGTGTCTTATGTCACACATAGTGATACACACTGTTGTTTGAATTACTGTTGTTGAAGGAGCTTGAAGTGGTGGGATTTCCATCTTTGTCCTTCTCCTGGTTCTCACAGTCCATATTTAATGATCTAGAGCCAGACAGACAAAAAGAAAAAAAAAGAGTGATGTGAGATTGCTGCTAGAGAATAGCACAGAAAACAACAAGAACAAGCATTCATGATAGATGGTCAATGCTTTATGCAAGCTAAAATAATACATTTAAAAAGTGAAACAACTAAAAAGAAAACATCAAAACATTGATCTCACCCATGTTAGCTGAACCCATATATTACTAGGTTTACTAAACATTATCTACTGAACAAGAATCAGATGATTTCATGAGAAAGTACAAGAAAGAAACAAAATGCACAAAAATGCATTTCCATACATACCCTTCCCCAATTTATTAACAAATGAAGTCAAAACATTAACCTTTATTAATGACCGGAAAATGAAGGTGATGGTGAACACATGAACACATAATTAAAAGTCAACCAAGAGTTGATGCTGGCAAGGTGTAACTCACCTGAAGCTGCCGTAAACGATGAGAAGGATGGAGATAAGAAAGGTAGACACCTGGCTGGAGTCCACGAGGGAGTACGCCCTGGAGAACATACACACACACAAAAATAAAAAGAAGAAAGAGGTCAGTCATAAGTTAAGAATGATTAGATTGCCATATTTTCATAAGTTCATAATACATTTTAATGGCTATAACGTCATCTAAGTAGCACCGTTTCTGCTTAAAACTTTTATTCTCCATTTTCTTATGGACTATTATAACTCTTCCATTTCTAGTGATTCAAATCAAAAGTGGAAGCAAGAATGAAGTACAGTCGGAAGTTCAGGACAGCCGGTCTCTTCACCAGAAGGCAAACCTTCCAACCGGACTAGCCACCCCAAAATAGAAACAATACAGAGACACGCGACAGAGAATCCTAGCACGACTATTTTAAGCATGTCCAAATCACAGCCCATCAAAGAGCCAGTAGACTATGACATGGAGACTTGACTCAGCTCAAATAGCTAAGATTAAATCAAAATAAAATTGAAATTCAGCAGTCGGACTGTCACATCAGATCCATTTGCAGAGGGGCAAGATAAGCATCTCCAGAAGTCTTGATATGATGACAGCTCCAACTCATCTAAAAGTGAGGTAATTCATTGTACTCTACACTGACACAAAATGGTGTTTGCACACAGCCCTGGCTGAGTTGTAATGAATTCTATCCAATAAACATGCTTCTGCAAGGCCAATAAAGGGAGGGGTTGGATTTGATTGGCTGTTGAGATCAAACCTCTACTTGCGCCAGGATTGTGAACTAGGAACTTAAAAAGCTAGCAGAAAATTTTTTTTGACATGTTTTTTGTATTTAGCAATTAAGTTTATCGTCAAATCAATTTGGCCATTTTGACCAGCCATATATAGTAGGTACCCGTTGCCCTGCATCCACACTGCACCTAAAAGGAGGCAAAACGATCATAGCACGACACTACTGACTAAACTGCCAATAATGTTCACTAGTCCTACTCCAGAGGTCTTTGTTGTTGTTGCTTTAACAGTCTTCTCATAGAAAGCTGAGACAGGAGCCAAGAGGAGATGCTGAGGTGATATTGTTTAATTCATGGAAGTACCCAGGGTTCCTGGTACTAGGAATTCCCTCCCATCCCTGTGGAGTATGAACTCACCACACACACACACACAGTCTGCCTCAATAGCTGTGGTTTCTGTATGTGTGAGTGTGTACTCCTGTGGGCTATGCCATTCTATTCTGGTAACAGCTCCTTGTATTTAGCCAGTTACACTTAAGAGAATCTTAGTACATGAAGAGGCCAAAAAGCCAGACCATGAACACATCTTTGGCGTTTCCCCATACATCGACGACACATGCGTTGGCCCGCCATAGTCTAAATATGGAATGTGAAAAAATACTTACACCATGACCAATGTATACGGATGTTTTTTTGGTAATCTACTTTGCTTTCATTACTTTTGATTACTCCAGTAAATCAAATCCAGATTGTATTGGTGTAGAAAAGCTTAGCTTAAGTCAGTTTGCAAATGTGCATCAGTGCATGGACGTGCCTTTAAAGGCTCTTCCATTCAACACGCACACAAATACAATAAAAGTTGGTGCATCTGTGTAAATACAATATAAGAGACAAAGATGTCTATCAGTAAGTCTAGGTATCGAGGACCAGTATTATATTGATACCGCTGCCTCATGCCTTGTCTGTAACAAGGTATTGTTAAAAGCAGTGCTGCTATTGGTATTTTTTTGACATTGTATCAAGCTAGGGCTGGATTTAAAATAAATAGACTAATCGAATCGAATTTCCTGTGAACAGGCCAATATCGATTCAAAATCTCTTCAATCAATTTTCTTAACACATAATATATATATGTAAATGGTGGTTTCTTTGGGTTCAAGAACACTCATGAAGTGTTAATAGTATGCCATCTGCATCATTAGTTCTTATGAAGATGTTGTCCGTGTCCAAATAAAAATGATAATGTGGTATATTATTAACCGAATCGAAAATTGATCAAATCGAATCGAGAATCGAACCCTTGTGAAGTAAAATCGAATCAAAGCGATTTGGGAAATCTGAATCGATACCCAGCTCTTTATCAAGCCTCTTTCAGTTGTTTGTCCTGAGATTGAGACAGTTGAGATATCAGTTTAGTTTCAGTTTTAGCATAGCAAAGCAGTATTCCGTTTTTTTTTGCAGATACTAAAGTGAATTATCCTATCACTATTTACCTACATTTTGGCATACATGGAATAGAAATCCAATGTTTTCTTGATAAATTAACAAAAAAAAATACTATAACGAACTAGGTTGTCGTGGGTGCATTCATGTAGCCTCTCTCTCTCTCCAGATCCGCACTCATTTGTGTGCACATAAAAAAAAAACAAATGCAATGTTTACTTTCATTACTAGCATAGGAAAGCAGTATCCTGCTTTTTGCAGATAAGTCAATAGCATGTGCCTACCTAGATTAAGGCATGCATAAATCCAGTGTACAATCCAAAATATTTGACGTAAACTAGCATGTGTGATTTATGTCCATTAGCTAGAGGATTTAAGTAGTCATTCTGAAAAGGCCTCTCTTGAAACTAATTTCTAAACAGTATAGGGGTTAGAGGACTCTTTGCAAGAGTGTTCATGATTGCTGGGAGAGAGCATTAGGCTATGACTACTAATAAAAAAATTTATACCCAAAAACAGGCTAGCCTATGTAAAAAAATACAGTATACAGTATGTGCAGACAGTACCACCTCTTACCTGCTTTTTGAAAGCTGCGTTTAAAAAAAAATGTCTGTAGGAGATACGGCATCTTACAGAGTACACATCGAAGCGGACAACTGACTTGATTTTAAATAAATACACACACACACAAAACAAGTTATCACCACCATACATCTTACAGCCTACCAGCTACTGTGCTGCAGGCTAATTACATGCAGAGAGACAGGGAAAGAGATGACCAAATGCAAATAAGCCTCTGCCACTACACAGAGAATTTCACAGTCCTCATCACCAAACCAGCGTTCCCAAAACTCTATGATCATATTAAGTGACCCATTTCAAATCTCATCCCTCCTGCCCTCACTTCCTCCTCCACCTATTGCCTGCCAGCCTAGTCAGAACCTGTGACCTTACCCTCGTATTAGACGTTACAGGTCATGACCTTTAACCCTATTGCTGCCCCTAGGTGGGTGAGGAATGTGGCCCAGGGCTGCGAGTTCTCCTCTGAATTTGGTCACTAACAGAGCTTCAGTTGTTTAGGATCTCAAAATACGGGAGGTTTTAGAGGAAATCTTCCCCCTCTGCAGAGTCTAGCATAGGTTGCCGTCCTGCAGAGGCTTCTGTGGGTTGTCATTTATTTTTCTTGGATTGGGACAATGTGAGCAATCCTGCTATTTCTGAAGTTTTTAACTCCTCGTTGTAAAGTCCAGGCACAGCTAAATGTGCTGTGTATTTTCCGAGAGGCTACAGCAGCTGCTCGAAACAGCTCCCACCCAATAGGGAAGGGAGAACTTTGTTGATTCAGGTAACACCTTGGCAGGTGCCGACTTGATTTGCACCATGTAGCGTAGCGTGGTGTGGTGCAGACTCCACCCAGAGACATGGGAGACACCTGCATTTTGACTGAATGACTTCACACTTGGACGGACGAAGATTCACCCCATCTGATCCTTACTCTTTTGATCAGCACCTGCTGTTCACAAAGCCTTGAATATTAACACACTGTGCTGGTATTGTTTGCCTAGATGCTAAAGATTCCAATGCAAGAGGTATTTAGAGCAAGAAAAGTCAGATGTTATGACATCAGAGTACTAGATGATGAGGTTTACAGGAAGGGCTGAAACAGATATGTAACTGAGGTGTTCTGTTTGCACTGAAACAATTAGCTTCCACTGTAGAAGTTGCTGACACAGACACAGGAGGGAAAGAGTGCTGGGGAAAGAAATGGGCCAAAAGATCTTTCAATGTATTAAACCTGAACTGATTTTCTGGAACCTTTTTTCAAGAACACCTTTTTCTATTAGTAGATGCATCATGGGTTTCCATAGTGCCATGTGGTGATGCAAACTACTTGCTAATTGCGAACACCAACCATTGGCATTTTAACATTTTTACCTTGATAACAGTGTTCACTTCCTTTGGTTAGGCTACCATGACTAGTGACTACCACACTGCCTGATGGGTCAGTCTGTTGGTCAAATCCGATTAATCTGTCGCTAACCGTCTCTGTATTTTGTTCAGGGCTTGGTTATGAACTGGTTCCGAATCAAGGTCTGTAAAAAAATATTTGTGTTCAAATCCTGCTTTTCCACATTTTTCCCATTCCGTGATATTTCCTTAATTTGAACAACCTGAAAAGGAAGTACATTTAGAGGGAAGCAATTTGACAACCATTAAATGTCAGTATCAGTATCTTTACTGCACTCTCCAATGGCCTGAGTTGTATGACCGTGGTCCCACTCTTAATGCCCCAATGACATGTCTAGGGTTGCAAAATTCCGGGAATTTTCAAAGTTGGAAACTTTCCATGGGAATTAACGGGAATTTATGGGAATTTATGGGAATTAACGGGAATTAATTGGAATAAAACTGGGAATTGTCTCAACTAAAGGTCAGGGACACAAAGACAGTTGGTAGAAAATATAATTTTAGCGGTCTTGGCTAAAACTATGAGATGTGATATGCATAAAGTTGAGTAGCCTATAATTTGCTATTCTTCAATCACAGGGGCATAACACACTTCTTAATGCAGGGCTATTGAGGCCGCACCTCCTATACGCATTGTGCATCCTCCCATCACATCTCAATAATTTCTAGAATTATGGACTGCTAAAGCAACCTTTATGAGCCACATACAGTCATTGATACAGACACGTGAGGCTACACATTTGAGGACTACAAACAGTCAAGAAAGTTATGATGATATAACTTAGATGATATTTGTTCTAAAATGTTAGATTTTAGCTAGCCCGATCAAAATATAGATTGCTAGCTCACTGGTAAGGCCGATATGTTAAAGGTAAGCTAGCTAGCACCTTTGTATTAAAGAAGTTAGCTTATCATGGTGCTAGATAGCACAAAATGTGCTGTTTCTTCTGCGTCCTGCTAAGCAGTTTTACATAACCACACCTGATTTCATACATCATTTAAATGTTTTGACAGCCCTTTCCATTTGTTCAGTTTACAATCTACATATTTAACAGAAAAATGCTATATTTTTAATTTAATTGTATATTTTTTGCAAAAATGTCTTATGACAAAATATGTTGTTGGTATATGAGTCATATGGTCTATGTTTCTTAAAATCATCCGAAATTTCCAGTTATTTCCCATAAATTCACATAAATTCCCATAATTTCCACAAATTTCCATTTTTGAATATTTCTAAAATTCCCAAGCTAAAGTTTCCATGGAAAGTTTCCGGAAAGTTTCCACCCCTTTGCAACCCTAGACATGTCCCCACAGTCCTGGTAATAATAACTCTAACTACTGTTGAGCAGGTATGAGATCAAGTGAAGATTTAGATATGCATTTAGAAGCATGGATAAACACTGTACAACACTCCTTATTTTAGAATAGAAAGGTCTAGATCAGGGGTGGGGTACCTTTTTGACATCAAGGGCCACATCAGTTTAAGGGGCCGGGTTTTTTTTTTTTTTACCGCAGAGCTGACCACATATAGGCCTACACTTAAGCTGGATTTATACTTCTGCGTCGCGTCGTCGCAGACACCGTCGCAGACACCTTCGCCGACGTTTTTGATTTATACTTCCGTGGTCGATTTATACCTCTGCGTCCGCGTAATTGCTGCGCGTGGCAGTTCACTGCCACAACGCTAGGGGGTTATTAAGTTTAGAAAGGGTCCTGTGTGTGTGTTTTCCAGTCGTTGCGTTGCGAGTATTGGCTTCTGGTGCAAATCAACAGGCTGTAGCTAGCGGCAAGCTACAGGCTGGCCTCATCCACAGTGTCATCTATTGTGTCAGAGGTTTGCAAGCGTTGTGGACAACATTGCAGCCCGAGTTTTTGCCCTGTCCATCAACTAACCAGTGGGAAACGATAGCCGGAGATTTCTAGAGACTGTGGAACTTCCCAAACTGTGTCGGATGCGTTGATGGGAAGCTTTGTCTGGTTAATAAGCATATGTATCAGGTCATTACTTTCTATGGTCAACTGTCTTTGTCAGGTGAATGGGTAGTTATAAGGCCATTTATGCAAGTTCAAAAATGCCGGTCTTGTACACACAACGCACTGGAAAGGCGGAGAACTGGAATTGATGTAAAGCGGACCAATCACAATCCCTGACGTATAAGTCGGTCTGCGTGCCGTGTCGGCAACACTTAGTCGCGTAGGATTTTTTTCATGCGCACGAAAGGTGTATGTGTAGTGTCGGCGAAGGTCTGATTGGTGTCGGCGAAGGTCTGCGACGACGCAACGTAGAAGTATAAATCCAGCTTTAGAATTACCATCATATTGAAATTCCAAAGACGGTTTAACTGATAAACTGATTCTCACATTTGAGAGACCTGGTATTCAACAACAGTTGTTAGTATGGAGTCATAACATTTTTAACCTCAGAGTCACATACTGCACCATACACTATTATGCATTGATAATTTCAAAATATATTAATTTTTGTGAGCCAAATGTTTTTTCCAGTCTATTAACAGACATTTAGCATAAAGAAACCAGCATTTTTTTTCCAAAAGCATTAACATGAATACCTCACATTAAAAAAAAAGTATGATGCTGATCTCTGGTTGGTTAAACTAGCCTACACATACCGTTATCCGGTCAGAGACTGTTCTTCACGATAAACTCATGCAAGTGGGCCAGTTCTGCAGTAGCAACAAGGCACTCCATCACAAATCCCCATGTGAATAAAAGCTTCGGTTTCTTAGCGACTCACCACATAACTGGCAGGCACCACGTTTTCTCTGATGGAATTTGATCTTGTGAAAGCTGTCTGTTGGGCAACTAAACATTGCTGAATGCATTTACTTTGTCTTTGCGTACAGTAGGTGGCTTTGCAACACTGCTAACTTCGCATATTTAGTAGGCTACTGTAATGCCATTTCAGGTTGGCCTTTTTCAGTACATCCAGCGATTCTCCACACACAAGGCAAACTACCTTGCATCACTTCAACGAAGTAACGTTTGTAGTCTACGGTCTATTTTGCTTCAAAAACACGACATTCTTTATCCACCTGTCCCCTCATTGCGGATGCCATTCTAAGCGTGAACAGTAAAAAAAAATCCATGGGCCACATCAAAGGCTTTACGGAGGCCGGGCGTTCCCCACCCCTGATCTAGATGTTTTGAATGTCCAATACACTCTGATATAATGCTTATAATTATGTAATAAATGGTTAATATCCAAGTAGACTATATTTACTATCAATCATTTACTTTTTTTAAACTTTGGTATGACACCTTGAAATTCTCTTGGTTTCCACAACTTTAATGTATTTATGATATTTTAATGACAAACATGACAAAATCTTAGACCCACATGGCACCCATTCTGGACAAAAAAAATAATTAAAATGTATAGATTCTACCTCCAAATAATAACCAACGTCCCATGAAATAAGTCCAGTTGCCTTCTTTCACTTTCTTACATATACTTTTCAAGATAGCAGGAACCCTGGTGCAGCCAGTTTAGTTGACCCCAAGTAGCCTAAACAAACATTTCCAGCAACTGCAGCCTACCCAATCTTTATGGAAATACTCATGTAAAGTTTCAGAAACTGGGTTGTTGCAGGTTTAACATATCTACAGTTATGCCATGTTGCCCTAATAATTTCATCAACATTTTTCAGCATTTTTTTACAGGACATTCTAACAGTTTATGTTAATTGTAACTCTAGTCTAACACTTTGTATCAGAATGTATGTGCATGCACACAGCAACATAAATACTGAAATATGCTACACTGCCCAAAAACTGAAAGTGATCTTCATTTTTAGCACAGTCACTTTTTTCTATTTCTGTTGAACAAAGCCCCTTGTTCCCTTGTTCTTTCCTTTACATATTGGTTTATAAATGCTTTGGCTGGCCATCCATGGAGTCTTTTCACATTACCGCTCCACCCTGACACCCCTCAACCTCTGTTTCCATTTCCCATCATTTCCACTGCACTATCCTCTCCTAACAGGATGTGCTCTAGCTTTTAATGTGTGTATTTTGTGGAGGTAAATTACAGTAACTACTTCAAACAGGATAACAAAAAATGAGACAAATAAATACTATGCCCCTCATCAGACACTGGACAGGAGTCATCCATTTGCTCTAAGAGCACCTGAAAAAAGGCGCCCACTTGGATGCACTGCAACTCTCTAGGCACCGGCTTTTAGCGCCGTTAGACGAGCTACTGGAAAGTAGGCACCTCTTTTGAAAAGCTAACCACAAAAAAAAACCCCACCCCACACACTGGAAACACTTGGGCCATGAAGCCTACAGAACTTCATGGGCTGTTTTATGCTGAAGCCGCCAAGGGTTCTGGGACAGTTCTGGTTTGCACCAGTGAATGACCGATATGTGGCCCTTGGAAGTTGGCACTGACCAGCCTGTGATGTAAACGCGGTGTCCAACAGGCTTAAAAATATCACCAAAAATGCTGTTCATTCTGTGAATGGTATTTCCACCCTGCATCTGTCCGCTGGAGAAAATGACAGCTTCCAGTGACTGGGGTACTGGTGGTGTGGCTAACCGTAAGTTAAAGGTGCCATAGCTGTATAGCAAAATTTCTCTTGGACACAGGGTGTGCGCCAAACATCAACAGCATGCTGTCCTGCACATTCTTATTTGTTGTACTGCTGTCTTTATGTATTACTGCATAGGTGTGATACAAAGGGCCCTTCCTGACACATCTATGGAATTCTTTGTGTAAAAGGGACAAAGGTGACAAACAGAACAGCAAACTCGGTGACACCCATTTTAGAGTATACGTCCATTCATTGTGATGTGGCTTGACTCATGCAGGTTCATGGGTCTCACATTAATAAATGTAGGCTAGACCTACACACAAATCTCCAGATGCCAGAATGCTGCTCTATGCTTCTCTAACACTAAATCTGGAAGAAACAAGGTATTGGGAATTAGAATTTAGTAATAATAAATGTGTGATAAAAACACGTTATACACTCATCAATAGGAAGTATGGATATTCTAGAATCCAGCATGAATGAATTCGCTAGGTCAGTAATGATGAACACAAAGACTTAACCACACTCAATTGAACATAACGTTTAACTAGGTTAACTGACGCTGTGAGTACACCATCAAACCATCAATTGGATTACTTAAAAAGTTTAAAAACAGGTTTAAATAAAACAAGGATACAGTGCCAATGTAGATGATAACTTCTTCCTATTAATGTAACTGTCTTCACACCAAATGAAAAAAAAAAAAACGTTTTCTATAGCAATTTGCCTAGAACAAGACCATAAAGCCATAACCAAACTGCCACTGTCACTAGATTACTGCACATATTTTTACAAGTTAAAATGTGGGGGAACAAAAACAAAACAAAAAAAAAAAACTCAATCCCTTTCTTTGTTACTAGGCCCATTTTAGGTTATGTTTTCAGGGTTGTTTGTTTGTCTGTCTGTAAACAGGAATACATAATATAAACACTTTCAGGCAAATTTCCACAACATTCAGTGGGATAGGTGTACTGTGAGTGAATGAAGACACACACATTAAACTCAAGAGCGGATCTGGTTCAAGAAGTGGATCCAGGAATATTGGATTGAATAGTGGATAATTTTCCATTTGAAGAGGACTAAGCTCTCAGATTATAATTCTTGTTCACTAATTATTACTAAATACATAATTTACCATATTCTAAAGCAAAGGCCATGTGATACAAAATACTCTTGCTAACTATCAGCTGTGAACAACAACGGTTCCACAGGCTTCCATTTTACAGGCCTCTTTTCTCCTATGTACTGGGCAGCTTTGTGGGTACACTGGACTATGTGTGTCTGTGCGCGCGCGCGCGTGTGTGTGTGTGGGGGGGGGGGGGTGCTAAATGCTTTGCCCAGGGGCACGCAACAGGAACGAGAGCAGGGTGCCACTTTCAAAGGGAGACAAATTCACTGCTCTTTAGCCTCAAGCGTGTGCCACTCACACAGAGATGAGGGTGAAGGAGGGTGGTCAAAAACGAAAACAAAGAAGCTGACTGACAAATGGGTGCAATTCCATTTTACTTATCTTTTGACTGCTCATTTTGAGTCGATCCTACTAGCACAAGTATGGTCTGAGTTTTTACTGGGTTAGCGTCAACTGACCTTCTTAAAAGGTCTTTTAACTCGACTTCACAGACAATAAGCACAGCACACTACACAGATCACAGATCAGGAGAGCCATGCTTTCTTGTATATAATACACAGCATAGCACCTGTATGTTCACACTATATCTACTATGATTTAGGAATTCAAAAAATGTTACTGCAACTGGTACAAGGTGTTAGCCTGGATTCCACGACAAAGCTCATACGAGCTTAATCTGGCCATTCTACATTACTAAACGTCTTCTGGGAGGCGGGCTTAACCTGCGTCCATCAGATGCCTCTGTATACTACTTGACAAATCTACAACCAATCAGACCACTCATTCCGATGACATATGCGTAAGCTCATTTCTCATTGGTGCCCACAGATTTGGGAAAAATAATTCCTCTAAATCGGCACGATGGCCAGACTGACTTGCTCGCAAAATTGAATGTAGTGTCACAGGAAGTATGGGCGGGCCCAGGCTAACAAGGTGTAAGATTCTGTATTTGAACAGTTTCATAGTCTATGGCAGTGGAACACTGTCTGGACAATTTAGCTACAGATGGTAAACACAATAAAGACTTGAATCAAATCTAAGTTGCATACACCCTACAACTGACAACTTCTGACTTAAATTAAAAGAAAATTATATTATGGTCATTTACAATTACCATTTATAACACAAATGCCAACCTTTAAAAAAAAAAAAAAGACATGATCTTTCAAAAGGTGGAGTAATGATGGCCACCACATGAGGAATCTGGTCTTGATAGGGATCTCATAATGTGCCAAACCCTGAATTGCAGATCCGACACAGTTGTTGTCATTACAAAAACAGTCCTTGCACCAGACATGATTTGGTAAACTCAAATATGAATTTTAATATGATGGTGGATAGTTTGACCACCCACAAACAATATGCTCAATGAATTACACAAAATCAAAATCAACATATGCTCACCAGATCACCAAATCAAAAGATTGAGTTTGGGCCTTAAAGTGCTAAAAGAGGAAGTGTGAACACTTAGAAAAGATAGTTATGCTAGTGATTGATGGTGTTAAAGACAAAAGAAATTCAGTAGATTTATACACAAGGATTCATGCGTTTGTGCATTCAGTGTAATAAACGCCACCACAAAAGCACATCATTAAAAAAATGAATAATCCGTTTAATGTAGATTGGTCATTGAGACACTACTCTCTCTAAAATACAAACATCCTTCTCCCTAGAACTACTGTAATACCATAATCAACTGCTGTCTTAGACAAAGCATTCTTAAAGTGAACAGGCCTATATCCATATGAGAATAGCAGAACCTTGCACAAGTGTAGCACCAGAGATGTGCTACATACAGTGTGCCAATATGATCTGCTTTATCACACGTTCTCTCTCCTTCTCTTTTTTTTGTCTGCCATGGTAAACACAGCATTCCAGGGATGAGCGGGGGAAATATCATGCGGAGCACTCTTCCTCTCGACTCACTGACCAGAGCATTCCTGGTGTTGAATTAATGGCCATCAAGTGCTCATTTGGTGCTGCTGTCGCTCCTCACATGCATTGAGGCCGGCTGACTCCACAGCGAGCTCTTCCCTGAAATGGGTCTTTCTCTGCTCCCGACAATAATTCTCAGTGCCTTAGCCGCTCAAGACAGAGGGGTTACAAAAGACAGACCTGTGTTGTTATTACCAGTCACCCATCATACTGGATAAACCCAGTTCCTCTCAACACAGGGTCTGTGTGTGTGTGTGTGTGTGTGTGTGTGTGTGTGTGTGTGTGTGTGTGTGTGTGAGAGAGAGAGAGAGAGAGAGAGAGAGAGAGAGAGAGAATAGAGCACTCATGACTGGCAGTGATATTCATTATCTGGGGAGTCATTTCTTGATGTGTCTGGACTGATTGATGAGAGAGACTGAAAGGCATGTCACTCAGAGAAGATGGTATTTGACCATCTGCGCAGCCTGAAGGATTCTTGGCTTAGGTTATTTGAGGATTCATGCTCTCCAGAACAACACTCACGACACAATAATGAGTCTTTTCTTAAGTTCAGAGATCCTTCCTTTGACCTTACCCTAAACGACGAAATACTGACAACGTCCATTTAACTGGATGGAGTTTTCAAGAGAAGATTATGGCCTCTGCATTTAAACGCATAAGATTATGACATAACCGCACCAATGTTTAGTTGGAGATGGCACGGCTACATTGTTTGGTGCTTCCAAGAATTAACGTTACTTTGATTCTATGACCTGAAACCGTTTCTGCTAACAGGCTGTCATTACTGCTCTAATGTCGACTTGAGATACAGCTAATCAGGTTGGACAAAGAGGATTTAGTGGTATTGACTAAGAGCAAACAGTTTCGCGTCTTCCAGACCTTCAAGGTAGCCATGCATTACACAAAACATTTACAGGGCCTTTACTTTTTACGTGTATATGTCGCGTTAGGATCAAATTAACTGTGACATTATTGACGATTCAGGCCACTTATCTCGATACGTTTGTTCTGATGACCATTTGGTGAATTGCTGCCACCGGCTAAAGATGCTGACATGCGATGAATAAAATGAGCAACTGCAGCACACCGAGGTTACCTGAGTAATTGAATGAGATTTCTCTTGAGATGGCTAGCTAACGCTGAACAGCTTGTAATCAACGATTATGCTATGCTAGCTGAACATGAATATTCTTTGTTGAGCTGGAAAATGAAGCTAGCAAGGCTAGTTAGCATACACAGCTAGTTGGCACGCTAGCAAGCAAAGCTAATGTTACGAAAAAGAAAAACCAGTTAGCAATCGGCTAGCAACCCTCACCTAACGTAACATAGATAAATTGCAATGTTGCACTTGCAAATACAGACAAACCAACTAATATTTTCTGTCATCCAGGCACATAACGTTAAAGCTGGCAAATGAGATGAGTGGGGGGGATCTGTGTAAAAAAAAAGATTGTTGTTGATAAATACCTACTGAACCAGATTAACCCACTAAACCATATTCCTCTACGGCCAACAATTAACCAGCTAGCTAACGTTAGACAGCAGACGTTAGCTGATAAGCTAGTAGTTAGCCCACAAGAGCACCAGAACCATTTAATTTAAGCTTCATTTACATTATTTTGGGATGATGATTCAACTGCATAATAACCTTTGTGCATGTTTATAGTTTATTTTGGGGGCAAACATATTATTAGTTTAATTCGAGTCTAATAGGTTGTCTTGTTGACCAACTAGGGCTATGCGCACTCACCAGGAGTAGCTTTGCTCCGCCATGTCGCTGATTGACAACAGTCCGAGGGCTCCGCCACTGGAGCACAGATTCGGGATCCCTGAAGCAAAACGGAGAGTCCTAGTGGGGAAATGTTCCGCCTTTAAGTCAAGATTTGTCTTCCTAACAAGCCCTTTTTGACAACAACATGGCGTTGTTTTCCGTAGCGGTTCAGCTAGCAGATACTAGCTGGATGGCTGGCAACAGAAACGACAATGATGGCTTGCTAACTGGCCAAGACAAAGCAGTTCGGAAAAATGTTTTGTCAATATAGTGAGTGTCCTGCTGTCTTGCTGTCCTCCAAGCAGGCCTCTTTGTCTGCGGTCCCTAAATTAGCCGTAGATCCATCTTCTGAACGATATTTCAGATGTCTCTATGCAGATCTTCTTAGAGTTCTGCTGGCTGTAATGGAAGCCGTGCAGCTTTGTTTTCTGTGGCGAGACTGAGTCACGGGGACGCGCACTATCGTCCTTGCCAGTGGTTTGCTACAGCCTCGAGAGTGTATCTGTATAGCGTGTGTGTAGCAGTGAAGTGTAGCCTACCGAGAGATTGTCTACAAGGTAGTCCAATGAGCAACA
Organism: Limnothrissa miodon; assembly: GCA_017657215.1. Taxonomy (NCBI): domain Eukaryota; kingdom Metazoa; phylum Chordata; class Actinopteri; order Clupeiformes; family Clupeidae; genus Limnothrissa; species Limnothrissa miodon. Next base: position 356,568 of record JAGFZM010000209.1, read on the forward strand.
GCACTATGACGAGCGCCAGTTATCTAAGCGTTATATATATATATATATATTTTTTATTATTATGTATTTGTAAGAGGAATACCTCTTGAGATGCGACATCTCATTTTCAAGAGGGTCCTCAAAATAGCAGACAATACAGATGACAGTACAGTAGACTGGACATAGACAAAAGACAAAGCATAGTACAATAGACAAAACATAGTAATTCACCATACACATTCATACACTTTCCATCCCCCCACACACACTACCTCCAATATCCTAATTTTGTATTTATCTTTGTTATTGTTAACCCCAGAAGTTATTAAAGTTAACACATCATAATTAACACATCATTCTTTAAATCCACATATCAAAAGGTAGAGAGAAGAAATTACTAATAACAACCAAGCATTAATGGTTGCATTTACATCTGTTAATTGTTTGTAAGTAAGTAAACAACAGTACCTTAAATTGCCTTAGAGATGTTAATGATCTCAGTGATCTGGTATCTGGTGGGCAAACGCGCAATTAATGATAAAACGCCATAGCCGATTTTCAGTCTTATCAGTTAATGATGAGCATATTTCTAAAGACATTAAGCTGCACGCAGGAGTGTGGGAATTCTCACATTTCCAATCCCAGTCTACATAATTTAAACTCTAGCTCTTCGAACTAATTTCGTTTTATGGCTCTGTTGTAATGTATGGCTCTGTTGTCCCTGGATAAGCTTACTTACTTCCTGGATGAGCAGGGGTTTTGTAGTAGCCTACTGCAGGTCTTTGTCATGTTTGGAATTGGTGTCAGGTATGGGCCTCTGACCTTATAGAGACAGGACCTAGTTGGCTGCAGACCTCCGAGAATTCACATGGAAGTGGCCTTTAGGCTGTGTCTTATATGCTCTGTCTTATTAAGCCTTCTACTTTCAACGTGGTGTGTCTCTCACTGAATGATGAAATTGCCCCCTAAATTTACCCCCTAAATTTGTCTTGGTCTTGTGCGGGTACTTAGTGGTATTCAGTTTTCTTCTCTTCAACCACCCAAGTTAAATAGCTGTGACCATCATTCAGGGTTCCCGCGGGGTCTTAAAAAGTCTTAAAAAGTCTAAAATTCAAAAAGTGAAATTTAAGGCCTTAAAAAGTCTAAAAAACGCAAGTCTAGGTCTTAAATTTAATTGACCCAAGTCTTAAAACGATTTCCTCCGTTCATTTAAGCATTGTTCGCTGAAAAAATCAGAGAGTTTTCAGAGTTGATAAGAACATGGGCAAGTGTATATTAAGACCTGGCTCGATAACAGCGGGTTTTGCAGCTGGTTACAAGCTGTCCCCGGCAATAAACATGAAGCTCGCTGCAAAATAGGCAAGAAGAATCTACAGTTAGCGACATTGGCCGTAAAGGCACTGGAGTCCCATGCCAAAGCTGATGCCAAACACCAGCTTGCCAGCTTATTCATCAGTAAAAATGAAATGTTTTGAGAATATCTGGGATCATAGGAATGTTTCGATCAATGTGTTGGTCTTAATTTTCTAACATAATGGTCTAAAAAGGTCAAAAGGGTCTTAAATTTAACTGAAACCTGCAAGAACCCTGATCATTAGTCACAAAGCCATACAAGGCTTCAACCACAACATTAGGCTAGTACCCTTACTGTTTTTGTCTGTCATTTTAACAATCTGTCTCCTATTTCTGTTACAAAGCATAAATACATACTATTACACTTACTTGCAATTCACATACACACTGTGTTATCAACGTACAGTATGTTGTTATGGTAACACAATAGATTACACCCAGAATAACTGAGTAAAGAGAAGGCACAAAAAATGTAGGCTAACAGAAATGCATTTATATTTGTCATAATTAAAAACAACAAATTAGTTTAGAGCTTATGGAGCTTTACTTAACTACTTAAAAGGTTTAAATAAATTATACAGCAAATGGTTACAAGTACAACTCACTCACTACATCATACCTTTATTTTGTTTCAGTTTTAATTCAAGATCTTACTTACAGGTTATGCTACTGGCTTGTACTGTAGCCTACTATGATTTATCTCATAGTACTGTGTATCTGTTTTGTTCCTGATGTTTGTGCCCTGTCCTTATTCATTGTAATTATTACAATGTTATGCATGAATTTTTCTTTAGGTGTTATTTTTTCACAACTGCTTATCTGTTTTATGTGCTTGTCCCCATCTGCTTTTATTTTACCCTTGCTCAGTGGCGGCTGGCCCATAAGGGGCGCTCGGGCTCCGCCCTCCCAAATGTGGAGGAGTAAAAATATAAAAATATTTTTTTTCATCAATGATAGTTTTACTATGTGTGTGCCCATATACAGCTAGAATTATTTTAACATTTTCACCAGCTGACTCATTGAAGTTGAACCGACAAACCGGCGTTTTTGTCTTCTTGGGGCGCTCATCAAAGCGCCCTCGATGTGCAGCGAAATAGCCTATCATTAAATGGTTGCCAGGGAAAAATAATAAATATTTGACCTATCAGCGTCGCTGAATTAAATGGTTTTGGGGCGCCGAAAATTGCGCCCCTGCAGAAAATGCGCGAAAATTTGCTGTTCTAGAATTTTAAGTCAGTCAGTCAGTGAGTGAGTCATTCAGAGAGACGATGGCAGCAGTAATGTTAACGGTTGAGGCACAGCCTCCCCCAAATTCAGTAAGATCTCTTCTAAACTACCCTTTTGCCAGAAGGACGATGGCAGAAAAACTCCACGTGAAAGAATTAAAATCACCCAGGCAACGAAGGAGAAGTCAAAAGCCTACAACAGGACTTTTTGTCGGAGTTGGTTCCAGCGTAAAGATGGATTTAATACTTCTGACCGAAGTAAAGATGGATTTAATACGCCGACCGAAGTCGTGGCTGACAGGCTGAGGAACAGCTTAATGCACTGTTTTGTTTCCCTTGCATCCTGTTCAAAAGTGACAAATGTGATTTGACGTGGACACAATCTCGACAAACCGACTTAAAGGACCTCTCCGAACGCATCAAGAAGCATGAAAGCTTACGAGTTCATAATGGACAACAGTGTGTAGCTAGCTGTGGGAAGATTAGCATAGCTAGCTAGCAGCGCAGCTAGATGATGGACATTGGATTGCTTTAAGAAGGCACAACGAAGAGGTAGATAAAAACCGTCATAATTTATCTAAAATCATTTATTGTATTAAGTTGTGGTGCTTTTGAGCTATCAATGTGTTCATTTTTACAAATCTATACAAATGGCCAGAATATGGTTGTTCATTTTTACAAATCTATACAAAAGGCCAGAATATGGTTGTTCATATTTACAAAACCATACAAATAGCTGTGTTAACCTCTCTAGAATTATTTTCAAATGACGTTGAAAATGTCTACCACTGTCCCTGTTCATTTTCACAAATCTAAACAACAAGGCAGAATACGGAAGTATATACAAATACTGAAACTACACAAATACTGTGAAAACTTATTTTTTAGTAAGCCAATACTTTCAAAGTCAGTCAATAAATGCCTCTGACACTCTAAAAAATAATTCACGAGGTTAGTTCACAAAACCTAAAATAAGCACAATTTGTAACATAAATGATGCATTTTCTGTAATTACGTCAGTTATTTAGTTTATCATTTAATTTAAGGAGTCTGGCAAACTTAAGTTATTGGAATTCTAACCTTACTTAACAAATCATCTAATTCAAACAAATATGCAGTTGTCCTCCCAACAACAGCTCTGAACTTAAGACGTTGAACGTCAAATCTAAAAGCTGCCCAGGACGGGTTCTGACGGCGATCGCGCGGGGGAAACGTGACTGTTGAACAGCGATTCGTGCCCTCTTCACTCTTCTTTTTAAAATATTTCATTCATCCTCGTTTACCCTTCTTCAATCTGCTAAAGTGGCTGAATTGACCCATTACACTCTAGATACAAGGACCGAGATCAAAACGTGTTTTTCCCTTCACTGAAGCCATCGAAAAGAAGTGCTTCTCTGTTTGCCTTGGATACAACTGCCGTTATCACCACCACCACCACCATCAGCTTTACGACAACAAACTAAACAATAGCACAGTAAAACGTTACTTTTTTCAGAGGTAAGCTACTTTCATTTTGAATTCACGGAGGACAAGTTGTCAGGTTTTTATTTTTATGTCTCATGGTTGGTAAATGAGTTACCGGTATCCTTGTTAGCTCGTTAACAAGTTAGCATGTTAGCTGTATGGATGGTTAGAAACGGGTCTTGTTAATTGTTAGGCCCACTTTATAACATGAGACTAGGCCTGCATAAAGAGAGTAGCAAACACAAAAAAAAACATTTTAATACTGTGGAAGTTTGAGAGCTTCAAGAAACTGATATATTCGAGTAACTAGTTTCTGCAGAACATTGTGGGCGGATTTCAGCAGTGGGCGGTTTTACAGCGTTGCTCTGATTGGTAATGCAAACACTGGGCGGATTTCAGCCGTTAGGCCTACTCTGTTGGCTAAAACAAGCAAGTAAAGTTGACATGATACCTTCATCATCATTTCGGGAAAAGTCTGGATGCTACAGCGTACTGAAACAATGGCGGCAGAAGATCAGACTCAGAACATGCCACGGGTGAGTAAATGTTTAGTTACACAAGCCGATAACGCTGATTTGAACGGTGTTAGAGAGATCTTCAGGTTCATTGTAAAGTTTACGCGAATAACCAAACGATGCATGATACTCGTTAGGTTTACCGAAACGTTTCCAGTTTACCAAGGAGTAGTTTTTACGTTAACCTCATGCAATCATTGGTTTTAAAATTTGACATTCTGTGCAACACTAGTTAATCGGAAAAAAGCTATTCAATAGATATATGCCTATTCATTTTCTTACGCACGTAGGCCTATCTTATAGCCTTTCCTTTCGGCCTACAGTAGGCTACGAAGTCACTAGCCTATAGTGAAAGTGTGGTAAAAAAATGTTTACTTGTGTTCTGTGAAATATGTGTTTAATGTTTATTGTAGCCTTCTCTTACAATTATGAATACAAATGGAGGTTTGCGCTTCTAAATGTCCGATTCATTGAGCCTATAATGTCAGTGGTCTGACTCGATATTTTGTTTGCATACTCAATCTTTGCTCTGAAGTTGTATTTTACTTATTTATTTTTTAAATCTCATGAAGGATTAAGAATGTTCAAAAACCGTTTAACCTGTTGAGGAGTGAATTCAACTCTCTTCAGGTTATGGAACTCTCTGTTTGGAGAATGTTCTAATCACATCTAAAATATGATTTTAATAAAAGGCTTCAGATGATTATAACCTTTTTGGATATAATTCTTTCTAATAGTAATGTAAAAAAACTGAACATTATTTGATTAATTAAACAATGCATTGTCTTTGTCTTTGCACCATGTCACTCTTCAGGCTAAGGATCATCCGCTGCCTCAACCTGAAAGAATGGCTTCAAATCTTTTTTTCTTGCCCATTTTGTTCTTTGAACAAGCATATTCCAAAGGAATATAATTATATTGCAACCCACATTGCTTCTCACAAGACACGGGCGGTTGAGTATGGTGGTGAGTGGTTGGTCTTATGTTCTTCAGTTCATTCGTAATGTCCAGTGAACCTCTATTAACATGATGGTTTTTAATCTGTTCTAGACTATATAATGCCTCCTGCCGGACTTCCAGCAGCAGCATCTCCCACCAGACCTCCTGCAGCAGCACCTCCTGCCAGACCTCCAGCAGCAGCACCTCCTGCCAGACCTCCAGCAGCAGCACCTCCTGCCAGACCTCCAGCAGCAGCACCTCAAGCAGCAGCACCTCCTGCCGGACCTCCAGCAGCAGAACCTCCTGCTGGACATCCACCAGGTCATGCACACCTGATGGAAGGTCAACAAGCTGTCCGAAGAAAGCAACAAACTGTCGAATGTCCTCATTGTGGAATGAGGCTAAATAAAAAGAATCTAAAGCAACACATTACAAGAAAACATCAGTTTGTTACAAAGACAATAATTGCAACTTCATTTCACTTAATTTACAGTCCCAGTGCATTGACAAACAGACTTTATGTTGTTTCAAAAAGTTAAAGACCTCCAACAGGGCACCCTCATCAAGCACTTATATGCCATCAAGCTGTCCACAGAAAGCAAATAATTGTTGAATGTCCTCACTGTAAAATGGGCCTAAATGAAAAGAATCTTAAACATGTGGCAAGAAAACATCAGGTTGTGACATACTATTATTGTAACATACCACTTAGTCATTGTATTGTGACAGACTTGGGATTTGTCTTGTGTCAAGAGTTTTTTTTTATCAGAATCAGTTTTTATTGGCCAAGTATACTTGCATACAAGATATTTGACTCCGGTAGGTGTTATGCTCTCTAGACATGTAACAAGGGTGTCCGTCATTATACATACAGTGTAGGAGGTACAATGGATATATGATGGATATCAAGACAATATACAATATACATAGACTACTATCAACATTATATACAGGTAATACATTTTACTTAGAGTTGAAAAAAACGGCAAGGTCCAATGGAAGACAGTGGCGCAGGTGTGTGTGTGTGTGTGGGGGATTTTACTCTGCTTTGTACAGCTTTGCAGTAGCCTGCTTTTATCAAGCTGGTGGCAGTATTTGAGATGTTGTCTTTATGGTTATTCATGCCTACATGTGATTTTGTCTTAATGGATATTCATGCCTACATATATTCAGGCCTTTTTTTCTTTACATTTTTAAAAATATTTTATTGTTTCTATTATGACTCCTCAGGGATATAGTGGGTCTTAATAAATAATAAGTGAACGGACAACAACAACAACGAAATACAACTTAAAAGGATAGATTAAAAAGTATAAATATGTTTACGTACGAAGAAGAGAAAAAAAATGACACACATAAATATATACACTCAGTGGCCACCTAATTAGCACCTCGAAGGGTACACTGTACAAGTATACATATCCTCATCTCCTTTGAATTAAACATTGAAACACAAGACTTGGCATGAAAAGCAAATCACAACCAAGCATCTAAAAGATGAAAATACAAAGTGCAAGATGTAATGAGTGCCAGATTACAGCAAACAGTACATATATATGATCAAGATTTATGTGTATGAATATTAAAGACGTCCAAAGTTATTTTGCCCTATTGAACGACTGGAACTCTTTTTGAAATTCGGCAGTCTGAGAGTTCATATTTTGATTGACGTTACATTTTCCTGAGGGCAGAGATTCGAACTTTTGATGACAGGGATGAGACGTGTCCTTGTTGTTCTTTGCTCATGGTACCGGGTGTTGGCAATGTCCTCGAGCGAGGGAGCCATTTGTTTTAGGTTTTAGGTTTGTTGAATATCTACACATGAAAAATTATGTAAAGTGTGAATGCGCACTGCCCAGAGAAAGGGCTACATTCACAGGCCACTGTGCTAATGGGAAGCGGTGGTAGACCGAATGTAAGCCTACACATAACAAAGTTACGAGCGTAAATGTAACATGCAACGTATACATTCAACACTAACATCCTTAAGAATGGAAGGTTCAGCAGAAGCGTGTGCATGTGTATGTTTGGAAACGTGTCGCTAAAAAGTTACCAAGTTACCAAGCAGTTCCAGTTTCCATGTTTTATATTTTCACCGAGAAAAAACCATGCTTGAAATCCAATCCGCCCGTATTGCTCTGATTGGATGCTTGAAATGCTGAAATCCGCCCACATTGCTCTGATTGGATGCTGAAATCCGCCCATACTTACTGAAATCCGCCCACAGTGTCCTGCAGAGACTAGTACTTGATATATTCCGCCCTCCTCATTAAAGTAAGTGTCGTAGTAATAAGCATGGTAGCTCAATGGTAACCTAGGAAGATAAACGCCACCCTGTATTTCTCGGCAATAAATTTGTGGTCACTCACAGTGTGTTTCGTTGATAGCTACATTTTACAGAGCCATTTTTGTGGGATGTCCCGGCTTATGGGTATTGTTTTTATTTGGTAATTGAAAATAGGATGACATTGCATTGGTCAACTCAAACATTAGAGTTTTTTGTCGCTGTAAACAGACCGCTGTGTTCGCTGCATCTGTGTCGCTCACTGCTCACATACCAACCATGACCGGTAGCGCAATTTCCATTGTCATGTAGCCATACTTTAAAACAAGCCAAGTCCAGAAAGGTTAATACTTTTTTTATTCTTCTTTGTTAGGCATCCAATCCATGATCTTTCAGAGTGGAACAAAGAAGCATGAGTTACACCACCACCATGGTCCCTTCACATAGGAGCAGGTGAGGTTTTAGAAAATGTTTTCGCTGTTAATAAAGTCTTAGGACCGTTATGGCTGGGAGAGGTTGCGAAAAAGAAAAACTGTTTCAGGTTGCATGTGTCACTTACCTACTCCCACTAGCAATGCATGCAACAGACACTGAGTATACAAAATTCAAAGTGCATAATGACCATGTGTTGAATATGTACTGTAAGGCCCTTGGAGCAAACCTTTCAAATATGTCAGCCCATAAATATTCAAAATGGTGCACTTGTCCTTTAGGTGTGTCTGAAGGTGGATCACAGTGGACGTAGTCAACCATATTTCCCAACCTAACCTTCTCTCCCACACTTTCAGTGCTGCTCCTGTTGAATGGCAATGCTAACCTCCCTGCTCAGTTACAGCAAGATAAGTACATCACAGGTGAGCTTCTCAATGACTTCTCCAGCACTGCATTTCTATTTACTTGATTTAGGTTGTTGTGATCATATTTAAATCTCCTTCTGCCTCCCAGGTTGTTGGACCATCCTTTCCAGCTGCATCACTGTGTGGACAGAAGCTACACAGACTACAAGAAAGCCTTTAGTCCCATGATGCATGCGCTGTGATTGTCATTTAAAAGTTAACTACCATAGTACTACACTACTACGACATAACACAGGGCCTTTATTAATGCATGGGATAGAGAGAAACATAATTTCAATTCCCTTGTATGACCTGTGCTTGTGAAGAAACTGGCAATAAAGCTGACTTGACTTGATTGACATTGATGTGTTGTACTTCAACACTTACATGCCCACATTTTCGTTACATTAATCAAATTTAACAGATCTTTTCAGTGTAGTGAGTATTGCATTATGTGAATAACCACAAATTATACAAAAAATCATCAAAAAAGTTCAGTTAGTTCAGCATAAGCTTTTAAAAGCCAACTGATTTTAGGTATAGCATACTTAACAAGTTAAGTTGGCACTTAAGAAATAAAGTTTGTTCAACATGCCTAAGTTCTTAAAAGCCAACTGATATTAAGTCTAACGTACTAAAAAAAAATAATTTGGCTTGTGGGAAAATAAGTTTGTTCAACATGGCTTAGCTTTTGAAGCCAACTGAAATTAAGTTTAGCCTACTTTAAAATTGAATCGTCATTGACAAAAGAATGAGTTGGCAGCACTGAATAATTGCTTTGTTGGGAATACTTAAAAAGAGCGATGCAAATACTTGCCTTAATTTTTTACGCTCCGGCAAGGTGTTATTTTTTAGAGTGTATTATCTGTGCTTGAAGAGAGATAGCTGATAATCAATTGCAGCTGATCAGTAGCATAACTGTCGTTCTATACAGAAAAGGAACAGTATTTTCACCAGATTTGTCCTACTTTCTGACCCGCCTGCTGGTAGCTTTTTTGAGACATTTACTGATTAGCAGCAACAAGAAGGGGGAACATGCTTGTTTAACAGATTATTTTGAGTGATGTTAAAATCCAAAATATAATCTGTCGGCGTAGACATAGGAGGTCATGGTCAGGTCAGGATATGAGATAAGCCAATCCTGACCATTAAGCAATACAAAGCCCAGGCAGTGAAACAGTGGAAACAAGGGCGGCATCCGATGAGCACAGAACTCCTCTAAAACCAATATACGCCTTGCGATGTTAAAGAAATTAAAGAACAATTCCTTTGGATCCACCCGTTTAAAACTGGATCAGCCACAATATGTAAGGGGTCCTTTAGTGCACATGCTTAGCTTGACTCTAATGTTCAGTCCACAAACATTCAATGAACAAGCTATACTGTATGTAACTTACTAGAAGTTATTGGTCTACTGACCAGTTCCTGCCCATCAGTATGTCAATCTGAGAACAGACAAAGGACACATAGAATGTAAAACCTTTTTACCAGCGTGAGCCTTCATCTCTAATTTTAGCCCCGCTGTCCGTGGTGAAGTATAAATGGGCGGTTGGCCCCTGGGCTTTAGAACATGTCACAGAACGTTTGATCTCGGCGAGTTCATTAAATTTGTCAATTTGAACTAGTATTCCCTCTTCATCTGTGGTGTCAGAATGACTAATGAAGATGGGTGTGTGGCTAACTATGTCACTAAGATAAATGAGCATAAGTGATGAAGAGCAGTTCTACTGAGGCTCCAGGGCAGATGTGACATTCAATTTACTCTCGTTTGGGGTTTCTAAGAGCAGATGCTGCAGTTTAGGAGCCTCTGGCCTAACACCAAGGTCTGTATAGAGGGATAGTAAGGGCAGTGTGGAACAGGTGAAGTAATAGTTTTGAATGTTTTCTCCTGCATTGCTGGTGCTTCAGTGAAAATGTCCTATCTAAATTTAATAATCGCTGTGTCACCAGACCGGCAGGCCAACCTGACACAAGGATTGGGTTTAAAATTTTATTTTATGAAATAAGTAAGAAAATAGTCTCTTAGGCTTTAAAAACATGAACCAGCAGCTATCTCAGTGTGCAGCCATATTAGGGTCAGCCTTTGTCCTGGTATTCTGCATGACATGTACCTGTTCACAACAGCATAGCTGGACTGGGGCAGTGGAGTGCTGATGGAGTTGGAATGACCTCTGCTACTCCTCAGGTGGAATGACCTCTGCTCCTCCTACTCAAGTGAGTAGGACGCTTTTTGCTTTGCTCCTGCTTGGCCTTCTTTCCTTGATTTATTTCCACTATTTCTAATTCTTTTTTAATCTTAGTTTCATTTGCTAGTTTTTAAAGTAAGATCATTAGTTTAATTTAGATGATACAACGGGTGAAAAAATGCAAAGAGTCAGCACAAAATCGACTGAACTAGAACAGCTGGCACAGAGGATTGCCATCCTGGAATCAAGACTTGACTCGTTTTCATTAAAGAATGTTGAACCTTACGGGATGTCTCATGAAAGGACTACAATAGCAGAAGCCGTTTCTGGGAACGAGAAGAACACACTACAACAGGCTGATATGACTGCAGTTGGAGTGACAGAATGCATCGACCTTACAAGACAGAGTGTGAGTACTGATCGCTGGCACACACAAGGGGCCAGACCCAAAAAACAAAATACAGATGGAAGGGTGATTACCTCAACACCAGTGCACTCTGATACCACTCGAACCTCGGGGCATCAGCCCTGGAACAGAGTCAGCTCTAAAAACTACAACAGAAATCACAGGCTTACTGACAACTCACAGCCCATTAGGCTCCAGAACAGATTTGAATGCCTCAGAGATCTTGAGGTGGAAACTACCAGAGAGCATTACCACCGTAGACAGAGACCAAACCACAAGAAAAAAACAACAAGTCAAGGTAACAAGCAAACCTCAACACCGGATTATCCTACTACCCTTGTTCTTGGTGACTCAACTGTAAGAAATCTTAAAGGAGAGAGGATGATTGTATGCTGCTTTCCAAATGCTTCTATATCTGAAACAGCTAAGGTGGTTTCAAAGACAGTGTCAGAACATAGCACTATTGAAAGGATTATTGTGCATGTTGGCGCAAATGATATTTTGAAAGAACAACTTGACGTGCAAAATGATCTCAGGGAGCTTTTCTTTGAACTACATTTACTTGGGATACAAACCTTCATCAGTGGCCCCCTCCCAGCACAGGGAAGTTTTGCATTTTCCCGACTATTCAGCCTAAACACATTGCTGGCAAAGAAATGTTTTTCTCTTGGAATAAACTTTATTGACAATTTCAACCTTTTTTGGAACCGCAGGGGATTTTTCAGACCAAATAGTACGAGACTCAGCTGGCAAGGGAGAACAGTTTTAGCCGACCATTATCGCCTTTCCCTTCAGCATGCAACTTTCACTCCGCAAACTATGGGTGCATTGCCTGATAAGCACTCTGTGATGACACAGACAGAAAACAACAACTCTGATAAGCATTTCAAAGTGGCACAGACTGATCCAGTCAAGGTCAGCAAGGAGCACGCTGAACCTAAACCCAAGACATTTGGGTCAAATGAACATGAGGACCTGGAGAATGCTAGAATAACTCAGGCAGGCCTTCCAGGACAGGTAGACCAGGGCAATGAAACACTGCAGACAACTCTACCACCCAGTCTGCCAGATTACAAACCATCAACAGAGCTGGAACAAGTGGACATGTCCGATTCAGTGACAAGGAATCAGAGAGAAACAGGAAGTTCCCCTGATCTGGTGTCACTATCCCCATCACCTCCACGCTTGAAATTCCCTCCAAGTTTGCAGAGGATGCTGCCCATAGCACGGCTATCTTTTAGCCCTAGAAATTCGCTCAACCCCAGACTGTCTTTAAGCCCTAGAAATTCACCACACACTGCGGATAGGTTGGTCAACAATGGACTGAAAACTCCAGCCTTTCTTAAATCCTCTGTCGCCTTCAAAAAGCGCAAGGCACCACAGCCCCCAGACCAGAGATATGGGATGGAATGTACACAACTGCATAATACTTCTGTTTGATATGTTGTGGGTCCCTGTGCTGAGAGTGTTTTGAAAAACAAGCAGGGACCCAGGATGCCTTTGTCCTTTATCCCAGTGCTCACAAGGAAAAGAAGAACCTGTGTGCATTTAGCCAGAGGAGTAAACCAATCTAATCTCCTGCATGTTCCTAAACAATCTCAGAGTGGTCCAGTGAATCAGTGCCCCGCACTTACTGTTAAACTAGCTCTTCTTAATATCAGATCGTTTTCAAACAAATCATTTTTAATCAATGATCTTATATGCACACACAAACTTGACTTTCTGCTTCTAACTGAAACCTGGCTGGAACAAGGAAACAGTTGTGCTACCCTCATTGAGGCAGCTCCTCCAAATTTCAATTTCATGAGTGTGACAAGAGCAACGAAAGGAGGAGGGGTTGCAAAAATATTTAATACATCTTTTCAGTGCAAACAGATATCTCATGGTGACTGCATCTTTTGAGTACATATGTGCACTTGTTAAGGGTTCCCCCTGTATTTTATTATTGACTATTTACAGACCTCCAAAACATTCAGCTAAAGTTTTTCTTGAAGAGTTTGGTGAATTGCTAACAAATATTTGCCTGAGTTTTGACTGTCTAATTATATCTGGTGATTTTAACGTACATGTGGATAATCCAGAAAACACATATTCTAAGGAACTACTTAGACTAATTGACACTTTTGGCCTAACCCAACATATACAGGTTCCAACACACTCTCATGGTCATACTCTTGACCTAGTCATCACAAAGGGTCTTGATGTCTCTACAACAATTAAGGACTTGGCTTTGTCTGATCATTATTGTATTTTCTTTGACGTTTCTATGTTTCCTCATACACAGAACAAGGCTTTGACTATAGAACGGAGAATCTTAAATGACAATTCAGGTTTCTTTGAGCAAGCTCTCTCACAGCACTCAAGTATAGATTCAGATTCTGTGGATGACTTACTGACCAATTTTAATTCTAAGATGACACAAATTATGGATAATATTGCTCCGTTAAAAAACAAAAGAATCACTGATAATAATAAAGCACCATGGAAACAAAACCTAGCTGTTAAACTGTTAAAGAGGGAGTGTAGGAAGACTGAAAGAAAATGGCGTAAATCAAATCTCCATGTCCATTACCAAATCCATAAAGAGATGCTAAGAAAATATAACTATGAAATTTGAAAAGCAAGACAGTCTTTTTTCTCCAACATTATCAATAAGAACTTGAACAATGCTCATGTACTATTTTCTACAGTTGAGAAGCTAACAAATAAACCATCACAATTAGCACTTGAGCTGCTCTCAGCAGATAAATGCAATGAGTTTGCATCTTTTTTCAGAGGTAAAATTGATAAAATAAGACTGAAAACTGAAAACTTCACAAATATCTCAAACGCTAGAACCAATGTCTTCAAAGAGAGGGGAACTAAACACAATGTCAACATTTAGCTTTATTGACTATGAAACGCTTGAGAAAACAGTACAAAATCTAAGCTCTTCTACATCCCAACTGGACGTTCTGCCAACCAGCTTTTTAAAAACTGTTCTACACCTTGTGGCACCTGACGTGCTCCGAATTATAAATTCATCTTTGCAAAGCGGTATTTTCCCTGAATCACTAAAGACAGCAGTTGTTAGACCACTGCTGAAAAAGAATAATCTGGATGTTTCAGTGCTTAACAACTACAGTACAGGCCAATATCAAATCTACCGTTCATTGGAAAGATAATTGAAAAAATAGTATTCAATCAATTAACTGCTTTCTTGACATCTAATTGTTGTTTTGATAAGTTCCAGTCAGGTTTCCGGGCTAATCACAGCACTGAAACAGCGCTTGTTAAAGTTGTAAATGATATACGTCTTAATACTGATGCAGGCAAAACATCTGTCTTGGTGTTACTAGACCTCAGCGCTGCCTTTGATACTGTTGATCACAACATACTGCTACATCGACTTGAACACTGGGTTGGGTTTTCTGGTGTAGTTCTCAAATGGCTAAAATCATACCTACAAAATAGAAGTTTCTTTGTTGCCATGGGCAATTGTACTTCAACACCTATGTCATTGACCTGTGGTGTCCCCCAGGGGTCAATCCTTGGACCATTGCTTTTTAACCTTTACATGCTTCCACTTGGACAACTTATCATGAACAACTCAATCTCTTATCATAACTATGCTGATGACACCCAGATTTATTTAGCTTTGTCACCTAATGACTTTGCCCCCCTTGAATGTCTCTATCAATGCTTGGACCAAATTAACAACTGGATGTCACACAATTTCCTCCAGCTTAACACAGACAAAACTGAAGTAATTATTTTTGGAAAGAAGGAGTCAATGCTCAAAATCTCCTCTGTCCTTGAAACTAAAGGGCTTAAAGCAAAAGAGTCTGTTAAAAATCTTGGCATCATCATTGACAGTGATCTAAACTCCAGCAGTCACATGAAGGCTATCACCAAATCAGCCTTTTATCACTTGAGAAACATTACCAAACTGAGAGGTCTAATGTCAAAAAATGATTTAGAAATACTTATCCATGCCTGTATTTCCAGTAGGGTTGATTACTGTAATGGTCTGTTCACAGGCATTCCTAAAAAGACCATTAAACATCTTCAACTGATCCAAAATGCAGCTGCCAGGGTTTTAACATGTACAAAAAGAACCAGCCTCATTACCCCAATTTTAAAGTCATTGCACTGGCTTCCTGTAAGTTATAGAATTGATTTCAAAGCATTACTACTTGTGTTTAAATCACTAAATGGGATAGGACCTAGTTACTTGTCTGACATGTTTCAAAAATACATACCACCTAGGTCTCTCAGGACACAAGAAAAAAATTTGCTTGTAAAACCTATGGTCAAAACAAAGTGTGGCGAAGCAGCTTTCAGCTACTATGCATCTCAGATTTGGAACCAACTTCCTGAAGATATAAGAAATGCCCCTACTGTTACCAGCTTCAAAACCAAACTTAAGACCAAACTTTTCTCTGATGCTTTCTCTTAATGATTAATTTATTTTGTGAATTTTTGGGGAAATCCTTATTCTAAAATTATTTTAATTTTCTGTCCTTTATCAACTTATTATTCTTTTAACTTTTTACTCTTTCCTTTAATCTTATTTGTTAGTTTTCTTACTTTATTTTATCCACTATGTTTTTATTTTCTGTCTTTGTAAAGCACATTGAACTGCCTACTTTGTGTATGAAATGCACTATATAAATAAACTTGCCTTGCCTTGCCTTCTTTTGAGTAAGACAGTGGTGGTTGTGGATGGGTGGCCTTAGTACTTAACTTCCAAAGCATAAAGTCCAGCCAATCATAAAAACATTCTCGCTTCAAGCAACATCAAGCTTCAAACATCAAGCTTCAAGGTTTTTCATCCAAGTTCCTTCATGCTTGCCACAGGTCCTTCAAATCAAGTCAGTTTTATTGTCAATTTCTTTACATGTAGACATACCAAGGAATCGAAATTACGTTTCTCACTGCCCCCTTGCGTACATTAGACAGACAATACAGGACAGAACAAACATAAAAGTGCATAAAGTCCATCCCTACAACTTCAAGCCAACTAGCTTAAAAACATTTTGACCTCCACTCAGGATCCAATCACCAGCTCAAGCCATGCTTATGCGCAAGCTTAACACTGATTCAGGCTGCCAACATAGAGGCCACCTCCTCCCACAACCCAAAGCATTTGTTTCTCTCTGTAACCTATGCCACCTGATGCGTGTTAGCAATCACCTGGATCCTTTACACTAAACCTAACCCTAAGGTTTACTGCAAGCTTACCATTACAGGCAATGGCAATTGGTTGCTAGTGGCAATTTCTCACTGTTGCCAGAAAATTGGTGCAAGTTTGTCATTAGTGACACATGTTTGTTGCAAACTTGTAGTAATTTTTGTAGTGGATGTTTAATTGGATTTAAAGGCCCACTATGCAACATTTTTCATGTAATTAATCCGTTTCATACTGTTTAGGATGCTAAAATGAGTCATTACACGGCGAACGAATGGTGTAGCACCACCGTGGCCTATAGAGGTAGATACAGCACTTGCAATGTTCAGCAGCAAGGACCGCCTCCAATAGAATGCAGTGCAATACAATGCAATGCAGCGGTCTTTAGAGGGAGCTCGTGAGAGAAAAAAACAGAACGTTGCTTAGCCCTTCTTTAAAGCATGTGTAATCAGATATGGAATACTGGTGAAACTGAATGGGATGTACACCACTATGAGTGTGATTGCAAAAACACAGTTGGTTTAAATACACACATACATCTCTCTTTCACATCCTGTACCTTTCCACTGTCTGCTGACAGAAATGTGAACGCATGACATAGAGGAGTGCTGTTGCTTGCTAACATAATGCATGAGTCAATTCAAAATGAAAGGATGCATCTCCTAAAGGAATTTCCAGTGCATGCAGAGCATTTGAGAAGTTAGGCCTTATGGGCTTGACAAATACAAAACGCAGGGAAATTCACACCTATTTACTAATCTCCCGTTATGTAGTGCAGAGTGCACTTTATAAGCTCTATGACAGAAGGTCCAAAACAGAACCCTTGAATTTCACAAAATATAAAAGCCGAATTTTCTTGAACACGGTATCATGACCTCAAAAATATCCTTCCTATTTAAGGAATTTGTTAGGAGGTAGGATTCTAGTTCTGATTCTGTGCCTGATCCAAAATTGGGCAGAGATTATCCCATTGTACATTCGTTAAATATATAATGCCATACGAACAATTAGAAATCTTCTTAACAGTCTTCTTAACAACATCTGAACAGTACAACTATTCAGGCACCTTGGGTCATTAACACCACATCCTGTGTAATTGAAAAGTTCAGGCTAGAGTCCAGTTACAGTAGCCAGGAGGTACTTTGGAGACACACATTAATTAAGACAACAATGAAATGTAAAAAAAAACTCCCTCAGAACCTGTTAGAGTGGGGGTGTAAAAAGACTTGTATGGGAAAAAAACAACAACCATCATGCAAGAATGCTGATAGAAGATTTCAGTTTATTGTTAATTACAAAACTTGGGAATTGAGCAACCAGTGACCCCCTCTGCAAGTGGATAGTGGACTTTCTAACTAATAGACCCCAGCATGTCAGGTCAGTTCACAACCTGTCCTCCACCATAACACTCAACACTGGAGCGCAACAGGGATGTGTGCTGAGCCCTTTGCTCTACTCTATTCACTAAACCTGCAGATCCAACTTCATCGTCAAGTTTCCAGATAACACCATGGTGACTGAACTCACCATGCACCAATAGCACTGAGCCAAATAGGCAGAGGTTCTACACTTAGCTTCCTGATTGCACTGACAATAACCAGCTCCTCAATATCAGCGACTCCTGAGGACTATGAAGAAGCACAAGCTATTTGTAGAAATCCTGGGCAACATACTGCTGTGCAAAAGAAGGCATGCTAACTAATTGACTCAAGTGCAAGTCATGTGACTCATGTCCAGATCCCAGATGAATAATATTATTAAACTGTAACTGGTTGAAATTTAGCACTGGCCAAGTTTAGCCATCCCTGCATTAGAAGAGTAAATAAAATAACAAGACTTCAGATTACAGCACAGAGCATTTTTATGCACTACAATAATAAGCTTGCCGAAGAATAATGATGTAGTGCACTGCTTTGCCATGCACAAGATTGCTTGTGCATTGCATTGCATTGTAATAAGAAAAAAGCAATTTGAATCGCAATACAGAACATTGTTTTATATAACCGTTGGAGTAAGACTGTCTCTCGGCTTTGCTGAGTAATATTGAAGGAAGCATAAAAATTCTTCAAAATAAAAGCTTGTCAATGTCCAGAAGACCACTTACAATCTAGGGCAGTCTAAAGCATGCCATTCTTATTGGTCTTTAGTTTGACAGAACGTATTAGAAAGTCTGACATATAATTGCTGCCATCATTAAGGCAACTGATTTGTTTCTTGTTTCTGTTTTGTTTGATTTGATAGATAGGAGCAAAATGGACGAGAGTATGCAGACCTCCCTGCCAGGCTCTAAAACATGAAAAGCTCCAAAGCTCTGAAGGATTTCCTGTAAATTCTGGTAAGGTATCTGTGCACAGCCTGCATGACAGATGTGCCTGTCCTCAGACACTGAGTGTAATGTCAGCATAATGTAATTTTCCATTGCAATGTACCTCTCCAGAGTCGTTGGGACCCAGAGTGAGTTACCACAATCAGTCATCTGATGAGTTTGTAATCTACTGAGCATGGATGAGTGTTCCAATTTGTAGTAGCTATTACTGGTAATAGGCTGCATCTAACAGGGTAATAATAGTTGTACACTAGAACTAAAAATGATTAAGATTGAGTTTTACTTCACCAGTGCAGGTTTTAGAATAATTCTCTTCATTAGTTAATATTTCAACCTAATGTCCCTGTCACATTCTGTGCCCTTTGAAGTTCCTCTCCGTGAGAAGTGAATTTGAATGATTTTTTTGAGAAAGGTAGTTTTAATACATATAATTGTTCTGTCCTTTAACATTGTGAACTTATCCAATGTGGGTTGTGTTCGTGTGATATACATGCAGAATTATTTCGGAGAGAGGTGTAACCAGGGGTAAACTTCTGCGTTGTGTGTTTGTTTTTAAAGATGACCCAAAATGAATGCTTAAGGTTTATTTTCTGCACAAGTAAACTCAAATTCCTCCCATAACAGTTTCTAAATAGGAAAAATTTCATGCATTAAAAAAATAATGAAACATCAAGTTATTAGGACTCTGCCATTAGACTTTATGTAAAGATAGCCGTGTTTAATACGCATAGTAATGCCATGTTTACTCATAACAGATCCCAAAGGATCATTGGAGGATCCAAAACTTGGGAAATGTATTTGGTCCAGAGTCTTAGAGTGGAAATGGAGAGTCACAAGTCAGACTAGCAAGTGTAGGGTAGCTCTAAGTTAAGTTAAGTTAAGTCTCTTTTATCGACTCCTATACCACCTGCGCCGCCACCACCCCCACTAAAGCTCTAGAGCTGAGGTCAGTAGAGACAGGGGCGGAGCTACGGGGTGGCCAGGGGTGGCCGTGGCCACCCCAGACCACGCCCTGGCCACCCCACGGCCGTCCAATAATTTTATAATAAACGATATGTCCCACAGAATGTTGGTTCCGGCCGCGATATTTTAGTTCCGCCTATTTGTTTCCCGCTGGGACGCATTTTGCATTAGCACTAACACACACAAACTAACGTGCCTCTGACAGCAGCAGCTGTTGGAGTTAATTATGTTGAAGTCGGACAATGAAGTCGGACCCACCTCCCAGGGAAGTACGGGTCCGTGCGATTTGGAGGCAAGTTATTTCTCCATAATGTCTTTGGATAAGTTTTCTCACTTTGCCAACAGTGACAGTGGCTTTCGCAAAGTAGTCCTTTCACAAGTTCACAATCCAGACAAAATCTAGCTAGTAACGTTAGACTAGGGTAACTAAGGGATTACAAATTAGCTGGATTTGTACTGTACTTAACGTTACATCCATACGCCCGTGGTTTTCAATTTTAGTTTGTATTTCTGCATGGCAACGTTTATCGATAGCTGCCTTCTAGAGTTTAACCGTGCTTCCTTTTAGAATGTGTCTGCCCAAAAGTTCCGGTGTGCCCGAACGTCTCGGGTGCTGTTAATTCGGGATTCAATTGAACGTCGTCACTTTCAGTCAATGGGCTTTTTTGAAAGCTATGAGACAATCTGTCACACCAGTAACTCACTCAGCCATTGGACTAAACAACGGTGGGCCTCTAGAGAGCAAAAATCTTTTTATTGATTGCTCAGGTGCAGCAGCATCAATCCCAACATGTAGAAAGTGTTAACATGTGGTATAGGTATAAATTCAGTATACATGCATTTTCCTTTTATTGCAGAAAGCACCTTTATGTTACATAAATAAATGAATACTTTGATTTCTGACCTCTTGGCTCAGATGGATTTTGTTCATGAGTTAGACCTAACTGAATGAGGACTACATGGTTCCATGTATGCCACAAAATACACCAGAATACAGGAAATCAAAACTAACTCATTAATTTTTTTCCGGGATCCCCCACTTTAATTGGTTACAGCATGGCCTCCCCTTCAATATCCCTGGCCAATCTTTGGCCACCCCATGTAAAAAAGACTGGCTCCGCCCCTGAGTAGAGACTCTCTTTGATGCTTTGCTCTATGCAAAATTCTCTGTCCACTGCTCATCTTGGTGCTACAGACAGTTAATCTTTCCAGTTTGCTGATTTTACCTATAGCAACCTGTCGAGTCTGACTAAACTGGAATTAACATACTCCTAAAACTGACCTCTTGGTTTAGTGCACTGCTACAGAATCTCAAAATTCAGTTTCAAGTTCAATTATTATCACTCCAATGTACGAGACAGACAGTTTAATACTATGCATGAATAGCAAACAAAAACTCCACAGCAAACAAAACTGTAACCCTAAACAGTTTTACTAATTCACATCATCATCATCATCATCATCAACAACAACAACAACAACAAGGCAAACAAACAAACAAAAAAAAAAAACTGGAAGCCACAGAATTGTGTCTAGCTCAGGTAACATAAGTCTTTGGAAACTCTAACTCGTTAAAGTTGCATTATGAGCCTTTCTCCACTTTTTTTAAAATCTTGAATCAATAACACCACAGCAACCCATAAATGATGACTGCCATAACAAATTATTGGACCACAGATGTTGAAGATGAAATGGATTCATCTTTTAATGCTGATATTTTTAATAATACACATGATGTGAGGCAATGCTAAAGTTTTAATAAAAAATATAAAGATCTGTGTAAGATGCTAATAGTATTAGATTCAGCCATCGATGCTAGGCTGGAGCTACAAGTGAAATAATCTGACTCAGAGAATGTCTGGGTGAATTAAGAAACTGTTGTTTACCTCAAGAAAATAATATCTTATAATCCTGCCATCTGATACAAAATTCTTTCCCAATTTTTCTGCTTGCTGATCAGAATGTTGCTTGTCGATTTGGAAAAATAACTAAACGCCAAATAAAGGTCAGAAAATATTTTACATTTAGATTACATTATGGATTAGAGTTTGCATTGTGCTGTGAAAGATGTATCTATCTCTGTAATTAGAGTAGCTCTGGACAAGTTGATTTGGTCTCTCAGAGGGAAAAAGTTTGGAGATTTCTGCTGTAACTACACAAAATCCTATTTTTCATCCATGTCCAGTATTTTACATGCTCTAATCTTTCGCAAATGACAATTAAAACTGGTGCCCAGTATTAATGCAATGAGAATACAGGACCAGCAACACTGCTTAGAGATTGCCTTGGGCAGACCTGGGTTATCACCTGTGATAATATCTGTGTTTTTGAATGTGGATCGTGGATTTCAGTAATCATATGTAAATTAATAAAAATGTAGGGTCAGTTTTATACCCTTGGGTTAGATTAGACAGCTGCGTCCTTATATCTCTCTTTGTGTCATGTTAGCCAACATGTCTATTTGTCTAGGTGTGTGCCTGTGTTGGGTGGAAAGTGATAAAAGGTGGAAGTTTAATTGGAAAGTGAAAAATGTATTTTTATTGTCCTTGTCTAGTCAAAAGACTCATGAAGGTTAATTTCATCAAGCCTCTGTGGATCACAATTTAAGAGGGCTACACAAAAGAGCACCTTACATAGGCTAGACAAAATGGCCGCCATTATGATAAACATTGAGGCCATGGCTAATGGAACAGAAAGGGAGAAAAATAAGAAATCTTAGACAGTGCAGATGAACATATTGTACTTCTCCATATCTCTGTACTTGTGAAGAAAGCCACTGTATGCACAATGGTGTAATGCCTCTGTCATGTAAAACGTAAGCCCTCCATACTGGGTCAGTGAATATCCTCAGAGTATTTTTTGAATTTCTGCCACCAGATGGAGCTATTGTAAAGACAAAGTACTGTAGGAAAAAAGGGCAAGGATGTGAAACAGTGACGGTGAATATTGTTTTAGGTACCTGTGATGCTCTTATTATTCTACAGAACATTACACACAAGTTAGTGAGCATCAGCTATGAGTCTATTTAAAAAGCACTCAGCACTCTATATGGCAAGATTGGTTGGACTATCCAGTGCCATTTTAGTTATCTATGCATTGCATTGCATTACCACTAAGTTTAGCCTTATGACAATGTGTCTGTAAGGAATAAAGTGCATTCTGTCTGAAGAAAAAAATATATTAAGATAACGAAAGAAGAGAAAGAGAGAGAGAGAGAGAGAGAGAGAGAGAGAGAGAGAGAGAGAGTAATACTGTTGAATGCTATGTAGGTCAAATACAAGCATGGGGGAGTGCTCATTTTTTCATCCCTGCTCACTCTTCAAATCTGTGCTACCCATCTCCCCCATCTCTCTTTTTTTCTCTCTCTCTCTCTCTCTCTCTCTCTCTCTCTCTCTCTCTCTCTCTTTCTCTCTCTCTGTTGAACTGTGGCCTCTCACCAGACAGTGTAATTCTCTCATCGGCAACACTGACAGGCAGTTCAAACCTCAGCAGATCAAAATGTTTAACAAGAATCCACCCGACACGCCTCGCACAAGTATACACAAGGAGCGCAAGAAAGGCAGAGAAGCTAAGACTGAAACGCACAAAAATATCACAGCAGACAGACAGAAAGACATCTGTGAGACAAGATGAGGCGTGGAGGTTAGATTGCCATCAGTGGCCGTTAAGCAGAGAGAGAGAGAGAGAGAGAGAGAGAGGAAGAAATGGTTCCTGAATCCTATCTGATATGTCACATCCTCTCCATCTAACGGCTCATGCAGTTTTTCTGCTGACTAAAGTAGCTTACTACATTTCTTAACCACCTTTCAGGCCTGCTTGTCGGCATGACTGCGTCAGCTGTTTCACAAACACACAGACACACACACACACACACACACTTGCGCATGCACACACATACATACACACATGGGATATGCAAATGTTCAAGAACTGGGCCAGGTCAGAGCATATATAAAGTATATAAATCTAATAAATAAATACTATATACATATAAAAACTTTATTGTTTTAGCTTCTCATCCACATGGGCCAAACCTCCCAACCCTCCCCTCTTGTCCTCTCTCCTCTTTCCCCAGCCCTGAGTCATGTGAAGCTGCTAAACTGTGTCTGGCCTGGCATTCAGACCTAAACTATGGCTTTGTATGTGTGGGTGTGTGTGTGTCACAGAAAGACTCTGTTTGAGTGAATGTGAATGAGGACATGCATGTGGGTGTCTGTCTCTGTGTGTGGTTTGTTTTTGAATGCTTGTCAGTCTGAATGTGTGCGTGCTTTACTCATGTGCGTGTGTAGGTGTGTTTGTGTGCATGTGATTGAGCACATATTTGTGTTTCTATGTATTCCATGCATGCTCTGTGTGTGAGAGTGTGTATGAGTGTGTCTGTTCAAGCATGTCTGTGTGTTGTTGTTGTGTGTGTGTGTGTGTGTGTGTGTGCAGGCCTTTATATGATTCCCATGTGTTGACCTCCTTCTTACCCCTTTCATTTGCGTCACCAGAGCCAATGCACATGCTGCTTGCATGTTTTCATCATCCCCACGGCTTAGGGGCCAATGAAGTCCAACAAAGTGGCCACTATGGCTCTCATCTTGGCCACTCTATCTGGGGGACATCAATTTGAAGGGGAGGGTGGTTTGAGAGGGTGGGCTAGGATTGATTTTCATGTTCCATTTTGAACCGTCCCTGTGACAAAATTTTCATGTACCATACCACAAGAATTAATCAGAAGCACAACTTATTTCATACAAGAGTCTGAAGCCTTGCAATAGGAATACATTTCTCTTCTACTGAAGCGTATTAAGGCAATGTTTAGAAAGCATTTTTTGGGGAGAGGCGGTTAGAATAGAGGCAGAGGAGGTTAAGAAAATTTGAGAGAATCTTCTGAGATAAAATGTCATAAATTTGCAAATGTATGACTTTTTGTCATTTTCATTTGTAATATGCTTAATTGGCTAGATTACACACAATGGCCATGTTTACTCGCTAATATATAATTTTTTTCAGAATAAACCCCCCCCCTTCAAAAAAGTGTTTCTAAATATGGCATTAGTACACTTCCATTCCTTCTTTACCTTGGAGGGTACTATGACTGAGTTTTAAAACTCAATTTTTGTTCTGATCACAAAATATTCTACTCCATCGTAACCTGGCATGACCTAGTGTGGCTACTGAAGCTTTTCATTCCCTCATAGTGCTTTTTTAAGTTCCTGCATCATGTTTTCATTGCCTTTTCCCCAAATTTGTATGTATGCCACATGCGTATGTAACAGAGAATTATGATTGAATGATGCAGTAGAATCAGATGGATGCTGTCAGGGTTGGTGTACTCTGTTGTACATGTGTATGCACATGTGACAAGTACTTTATGTGCATGTGTTTTAAGTGTTCACTGTGATGTGTACAGATAATTTCATATTCGTGTGTTAGATGTAAGTGTTTTTCCTTTAAACAACACTTGCTGCTCTGCCCTCCTCGTCTGCTCGTCTGGCAATTTTTATATCCTGCGTGGCTCTACGTACAGAGATCAAAGGTTCGATGTGAAGGCCTTTGTCCTGGATGTCTGTGTGCTGTGGAGAGAGGCGGTGTGCACATCTCCCACTGAGGTGCAAGGCAAAAGAAGTGGACAGTAATATACGAAGAAAGAATACCTGCACACTTCTGAATCTCCCATACTTTTTATTGGCTTTTTATAGCAGCGCCAATAAAAAAATATGGGAGATTCAGAAGTTTGCGGGCATTCCTTCTGTGTGCTGTGGGGACCGGATCTCTTGTCTGGTGCCACTCACTCTGAGTCTCTGGCACGTGGCAGAATACAGTCCACTCACCTGTGGAAAAAAAATAAAGTCCCTGGAGAACTCAAGTGACCTTGGCATGAGACTGGGGTTCTTAGACGTATCCGATTTATGCCTGTGGTTATCAGCACAGTATTCAGTTTTCACTACTATGTTACTTCAACCTAGCATCACTGTCATCAGGTAACAGTCATTTGTGTGTGTGCGGTCCTGCGTGTATGTGTTCCTGTGTGTGTGTGTGCAGGGTTGGGTCAGATTACTTTGAAATGTAATTGATTACTGATTACAAATTACCTGCCAGTTTTTGTAATTTGTAACGTAATCAGTTGGATTACCAAAAACATGTAACGTAATCTGATTACTTTTGGATTACTTTTAGATTCCGCCACAGCATATTGACCAAAGTTTTTTTATTTTATTTTTCACTTAATGATTTCATTACATCTATTTTTTTAGCTCTCAGTTTGTGAATCAACTACACATTTTATTAAATAACCAGTTCATAAAGAAAACTCGGGTGACGCTGTAATTACATGATGACGCGGACCAATAAAGTCTGCTCACAAATTCCGTGCTTGTTTAATTTACTATGGCGGCAGAGATGCTGTCCAAGCACAGTTGACTGCTGACTTATTTTTTGATTGCTGGATTGTTGTTGTGATACAGCAGCCAGAGATCCAAGACCCCACTGCTTAAAGGATTTATCCGGAGTAAAATACACTTTAGATCAATTTAAGGATGATTGGGAGTACATATGTTGAGTTGACATCAAAATCATGTAATTCGGATGTGTTTTGAGAAAGTTATATTTTACCGTTCTGAGCCAAAGTTCGTTAGCCTGGAAGTGACCCAGGCATATCATTTCCACCGCTATCAAACGCTATTTTATACCTCTTCTACGGCAGTAAACAAAGGTCGCACGTCAAACGTCAGAATTTTCTTATGATTTTGCCGCATATTGTGATGTTTGAAAACGCAAACCTCTGGTTAACTCTGTCTACACGCAAACGCACAAACGGAGTTTTCAGAAAAATCCACTTTGCCTGGAGTTTTTTAAAATATTCGTTTTAGATGTGTTTTTGTGTGGATGACAGGTGAAAACGAAGAAAAATATCGGTTTTGCAGATACCCGGCTACATGTGGATGCCTAAATCCCCCCCGATAGTTAGGCTGTCATAAAAAGTTGCATTGTTTGCAAGATGAGAAGTAATCAGGTAATCCCCAACAATGTAACTGTAATTTGATTACACATTTTTGCATTGTAATCTGGGCTGATTACAGTTACTTGATTATTGTAATCTGATTACGTAATCCAGATTACATGTAATCCGTTACTACCCAACCCTGTGTGTGTGTGTGTGAGTGTGTGTGTGTGTGTGTGTGTGCATATTCATAATTATTATTATTGTTGTTCATACTAACTGTAATACCTACATGTCGCAACTTCATGTAACCCTAAATGACATTTACCTAGGAGAGATAATCAACAGAGATCAGAGTACCACAGGTCACATACTTTATTTAATGATATTACATTTTAGTCAAGCATGAACCTCTGAAAATGTATGGAATTTTGTCTGGGCGTTTGGAATATGTCTTGCCAAACAAAGCTGGCACAACTGTCATGGCTGGTCGTCAGATGCTAAGCAGACCTTAGGTTTCACAACAATTGGCTTGCTGCTTGTGGCATGGCCAGTGGGCAGAGGGGGGCCTCAAGTCAGGGAAGCCAGGGTGTCGTCTCTCTGTCAACACACAGATCGCCTTACTTACACACGGGAAGCTATTGCCACATAGATACCAAACCTGACTGACTCTCCTTCCTCCGTGCACATTCTAGAGTTCTCTGGTGGTTTGAGCAAGTGAAAGTGTATTTGATGATGTTTCCTTTCCATAGTTAATTATAGTTCTATAGTTAAACAGGAATAATCCAAATTTAGTTTTTATATTAGCTTTATATTATGGTCACGTGACAGAGAAAAAAACTCATAATTTCCAGCAGCTATCCAGTATGCTGTGGGCTATCTGAGCATTCCGTAACATGCTGTTGAAAAGACAAAACATGAAAGACAACCTGTCATAGCAACATCCTTGCTGCCTTTTGATTGAGGCCTACATCATTAAAATGGTAGCTGTTGGTATATTAAAAAGCCATGTCAGTTTAGATTTGCCTATTCTTTTAGGTAGCAATCTAGCTTGGTAGCCTTAGACTACAACTCGCATGATCCAACTTTATTATAGCAGGCATTTGTACTGTATGTCTTTGCGATACACCTCTGTCAACATCTCTGTTCACTCTACTTTCTGACATGTTTAAACTTTAGTACAGTGAGTGGTCCGGAGTGGGCCACATCTGTGTTCTTGTTAAATGTAGACAAAATATATTGCTGTAAGGAGAGGGGATAGGAGTGTGGTGGCCAGGGCTCTGTTGGGGTGGTGGAGGGGTGTGGTGTGTGGGCTCTTTTGCGCCCACTGCGTCCCTCTGGGTTTGGGGGTGCCAGCTCCGGGATCCGGGTGTGCTGACAGAGCCTCTGATGGGGGCTCTAATCAAAGCCACAGTTGCCGCACCGCCTGAGTGCATCTCACAGGATTAGGGATTAAAGAGTCAGGAAGCTGAGAGGAGAGTGTGTGTGTGTGTGTGTTGTGTGTGTGTGTGCGAGGGGTGAGGTGGAGAGCACATGGCTGAGTGCGGGGGTCGAGAGACGAATATTTGAGATAGATATTAGGAAAGAGAGTGGAAGAGAGGAAGACAGAATTTAGAAGGGAAGGGAATTTAGAAGATGGATGCACAGGCACACACCTAGGTAAGTGTGAGTGTGTGTGTGTTTGAAAGAGAGAGAGAGTCGGAGTGCAATGCAGTCGGAGATCATGGAGAAGTACAGAAAGAGAAAGGGAGTTTTTTTTTTTTAACCATGACGCATAACTACACCACTGTAAAGGCTTTTTTACTACAGCCAATTTTCCAAGAATGGTCAAGGTGTTATTCATGACATCCAGTGAGTATCTAATTCTGCTCTCCTGAAATAGGATTTTATTTACTGTCATTAATAACACATCTGCTTACTCCACTTCTTGGAAAAATGGCTGCTGTGAAAAAGGTCCATGCCATGCTACAAATAGAGAGTTAAAGGGGAGTAATCAGGCATCATAAGGAATGAGAGGGAAGGATAGTGGAGGTGTGGAAAGAGAGAGAGAGAGAGAGAGAGAGTCTTGAACATTCCTGACTGCCTTCCTGAACCACGTGCTGCCGCGGGACCGGCGATGTGAAACGCGGGTTGTCACTTAGATCCATTTCATTTCCTCTCATCTCATCTCAGCTCATTCAGCCCTGCAAGAGAGACCCATACAGGCTCAGTGGATCAGCAAAATGTGGACCTAATCTCGATTTGGCCTCTCTCGGGGGGAGGGAGAGAGAGAGAGAAAAATCCATGTGCTCGCTCTAAGTCATGTGCTTTGATGCTCGTTTTGCAGATCTCATTTATGGGTGCACCGAGTTATCAACTCAACTCTTACTAAGAGACTTACTTTCTCTCTACTAAGCATTCATGGGTGGTAGGTGGACACACCACGA
The DNA here is from genome assembly GCA_017657215.1 of Limnothrissa miodon. Taxonomy (NCBI): domain Eukaryota; kingdom Metazoa; phylum Chordata; class Actinopteri; order Clupeiformes; family Clupeidae; genus Limnothrissa; species Limnothrissa miodon. The sequence goes on from JAGFZM010000209.1 coordinate 385,569, forward strand.
TAGACTAGTCCAATTGCAGATTTCAACCATAACTTTTCATTTCGTTGTCAAGATCAGACCTCTTCCCTTAATTTAGTCGAAACCTAACAAACATCTTCACCAAAAAATGGCAGTTGTCACAGACGGCGACAAAAACAGGCAAACATATACGTGTGCAGAGAGTAGTGATAGCTTCCTCTAGTCTATCTGAAAAGAAGTGCACAAGCTATCTGTTGTTCCTATATGACCTGTTTTGCTGAGATCTTTTTTTTACCAGTTCAGAAAGAAAGACTAATAGAAAAACAGGCCATATTTTAAACACTGGTCTACCCTGAATTAAAGAAAGGAGAAACCACAGTTGATTAGATTAGCTGCTATATCTCAAGCAGTCCTCAACGTTTGTTTGCATGTTTATTGTCACTGGGTTAGGTCAGGAGGAAAAGAGTTTGAAAAACATTTTTGTTTATTAAAGGTGGTCACATATAAATATCTAGCATGCATAACTGTTGTGATGGCATGACTTGGTAAAAATAAACATGTCTGGTTGTTTGGGCAGTTGAAAGATGTGATTGTTTGAGCAGTATAAGATTTGAATTTTCAAATAGATAGATAGAAATACTGGACACACACACACAAACACACACACGGCCTACTACAAAAATACCAAGGAAAATATTAATTGTACACCATTACAACTTTATAACATGTTGAAAATGCTGCTTGAAAAAAAGTGTAATGTTATTCATAGTGTAGGTGAATTGCCAAGTATTCAAGAATGTTTACATTAGTAGTATTTAAAGTTCATCTGTTAATTTTTTTCAGACTGTGAACTTCTTTGAAACAAAGAAACTTTCTCACTCTGTTAGCACCTTATGCCACCTCTCTGGATTCAGTGGTGTAACAGTGGACAACACAGCATTGCAATTACTCTTCTAGCATTATATTTATAGTGATGCACTGCACAAAGACATGACTTTGTGTTTGAATCTTGCTCAACAGGGTAATTTTACAAGTACAAGTATTCCCTATTCATTTTAGTAAATCTCTTTAAGCTAAACTCTCATCTAGCCAGACTGGTAGATGCATATTTAAAGGCCCACTATGCAACATTTTTCATTTAATTAATCCGTTTCATACTGTTTAGGATGCTAAAATGAGTCATTACATGGCGGTGTAGAATGCGCCACTGTGGCCTATAGCGGTAGATCCAGCACTTGCAATGTTCAGCAGCGCGGACCGCCTCCGACAGAATGCAGTACAATACAATGCAATACAGCGGTCTTTAGAGGTAGCTTGTGAGAGAAAAAAAACAGAACGTTGCTTAGCCCTGCTTTAAAGACCAAATAAAAACACTGACATATTTTAATAGAATATCAAGTTTTTGGTTACGTATACTTTGCTGCAATGTGGGATCACATAAGCCATTGGAAAACTCATTCATCACTCCACTTCAGAGACTCTTCTCCTGTCTACTTACCATCAATGGCTTAGGGCTATCTGTACAGACACAGTGAGGTTTAGTAACAATTCCTATATCACGTTTGCAAAGAACTATGATTGGGTTTGAGCCCACATGCTATGCTAAAAAGCCTGCTTTTTTTGCCTGGGGCTGCCTTTGAGATGGCAGCAGTTCTGGTGCTGATTTAGTCTCGGCAATACATGGGCAAATATTTAGGTGTAATGTATTTCTGAGAGGTTACATGCAATCACATTTCTGAGGGTTGATATGATTTAAAGGAGCTGTATGTAAGAAATGTATTGTAATAATCATAAAATGGCCCTGTTATGTTCTACAGACATCAAGAAATCATGCTAATTTCAAGTACTTATATCGCTGACAGCAGTAGCACAGCTTGGATATTCTTGTTTAAAATCATTCAAAAACATAAACGTCAGCCCTCAACTGAAGTTTATGTTGTCATGTTTTGATTTGGCTTAAAGCACCACCCTCCATCTATCTCCCAATCACGAGGTCAGTAGTGTTTCAGCATCCAATTTGCCTGCCCTGCTCTAAGTAACACAGCTGCATCTAATAAAAAATAAAAATGTCTAACATTTTGAGGACAAAACCTAAAAGACCTCGGTATGAATCCAAATTCTGGCATGACAAATTTCGAAATAGACAAGGATTTGCATTGGAGATGCGTTTAAAGATAGAGACGGATAAAAGTGGAGAATAATTTGAAAACAGACGCCAATGTTGTAAATTTTGTCCTGGCCAGGTAAGATTCATACTTTACTTGTATTTATAAATGGACATTTCAAATATTCACTACAGTCAAACAAAGTTAGGCCTATGCATGTTTGTGCATAGTAACATTGGTGCTAACGGAGGAGGTGGGTCATCAAATTGAATAACTTTAGGATAGCATTTGGGAAATTAAAATGGTGACTCGTCATTGCTAACATTACCAATCTAGTAGTGCCAGTACTAACGTTACTGCGGTAAATGATGCGTTCTTCGCGTATATTTTGGATTATACATGTTAAGGTGACCTGCATGAACATTGATAACGTTAGTTATTAGGCTGTCTTTTTTGATGGGGCTAAAAACAACCCTGTGATAGCCATTGGTTCTATTTCATTTCTTCTGACCGCCAGAGGGCGGTGCTTACAGCACCTGGATGTTCATCACATGCATTTGCAGTTCGAGTGTCTATACCAACAAAGTCGCTTGCGACAGGGGTGACGTACACCTACCAGGGTACTTAAGGTACGCTCGCCCCGGAAGTGACCTCTTATCATCTTCGCGTGCATCTGAAGTTTGTATGTTCGAAGTGTGTGAGTCGCGTTGGAGTCTTGAAAACCTTTTTCTGGTGGGAGTTGCGTTTTTTACCGCCCTCCTAAGACTGCGATTCAGCTAAAATAATCTGTGTTCTGCTATTCAGGTAAGTGAACTGTTCCTTGCTAATTCAGCTGGTGTGTGTTCCCGCTGGCTGTGTGCTTTCATCGCTTCGCTCCAGGTGTGTCTCGCCTCAAAGCGATCGGGTGCAGGTGCGCCAGAGCGAGGGCTTGCCTGTGGCCTCAGGCCGTTGCGCATGGGTGTGTGTGGTCTCGCCCTATGACGATCGGTGCAGTCTTTCCTTAGGCCTACTGCTCGAAGTCTTTCACGCTAACTTGTGCGTAAGACTAGTAGCTGGATCTACTTTTTTTTTCGCTGCTCTCCCGCGACTACCTGTATTGTGGTCTGGTTATATGGTATCAGATAAGCTGAACTACGGCTATCTCTGGTTTAGCGAGGCTGTAACGTTGCTTAACTAGCTGTATGTTGCGTTAGTAGGCCATGGCTACAACGCCAGTTTACACAGGTTTATATTTAGGAGCCTATGTTTATTTGGTTTTGTGTGGGTAAGCTACGGCTCTGAGAACCCCGATTTTATCCAGACCAAGGTGAGTGACCATATTTATTTGTGTGTGTGGGTAAGCTACGGCTCTGAAAACCCAAGTTTTCCCCGGCCAGGGTGAGTAGCCTAGGTGTTAATTTTGCGTGGGTAAGCTAAGGCTTCGGCAACCCGGTTTATTTTGGCGCGGTGTATTTTGGCTTGGTAGTAGCCTTTTTTTCTATTGTTTGCGCGTGGGTAGGCTACGGCTCTGACAACCCACAGTTGATTTAGGCTAAGTTGCTGTTCTTAGTTTGGGGCAATAACTTAACAAAAGTTAATTGCCAACGATTGCTCAGGCTGAGCCAGGCGCTAGCCTTATATGTCTGCCTCTCGCTCTCTCTCTCATCGAGGTGAACCATGCCTCTTGTCGCCTACTGCTACGTTTGGTAGCCTTCTACGCTGGTAGAACCCTGTAGATACGCCTGCTCAGTGTGCCCGCTTTGATCCCCTGTTCGCTGTTGGCCTTTGCTGACAGCCAGTGCTTTACCCTCTTGTTAAGTGTTTTGTTTAGCATGGTAAGTATGTTTATGACCTGTGTTGCTTGTCATGCCTCCCTCCATCCGGACGATGGCCACGACCATTGCCCCAATTGCCTGGGCATTGAGCACCTAAGGCAGGGGGTAACGAGCAGGCATGCATGAATTGCCTTTGCTTGAGCGTTGCCTCACGAATGGCTAGGCTGGCCCAAGTGGAGAGCATGCTTGACACTCAGCTGCCGCCAGCTCAAGAGAAGGCTGCGCCGTCCTCCAGAGCGCAGAAGCGTCAGGCACCACCATCTCAGGGGGCCACCGGCCAGTCAAAGCGTCCAAGGGTAGACCCATTGGCGCAAAATGTAGACACCTTAGCTTCTGAATTTGCTCAGATTAAGGCGCTGTCTGCGGACGATAAAAGTTAAAAGAGCCACTGTTTAAGGCAGTGGAATCGGCTTTGATTTCTAAAAACATTATTACTAGAATGGAAAATCCAGCGTCTCCTGGCTCTGCAGCAAGCAGCAATTCTGAGAATATCCGTTTAAAGAGAAACAAATGCAGTATGAAGCAGCAAAACTCCGCACCGAAAGAGACACGCGTGCAGTTTGTGAAAAAGAGATTGAAAAAGAACTCCAAATTCGTAAACTCGAGATTGAAACAAATAAATTAGAGTCCGAAGACCGAGAAAGAGACCGCCAACACGAATTGCAGCGAGAACAAGATCAGCAAGAATTTGAATTAAGAAAATTACAATTAGAGTTGTCTGCTAGAAAAGAAGCTTTAGTCCCTGAAACTGCAGAGGCTTTAGTTATTCCGTTGGCTTGTGGTTCACCACCTCGCTCTGTTCCTTCCCCTTCTCTAGTGGATCCACATGTCCACCTGAGATGGGTGTGGGAGATTTACATTTTGACGTAGCTCGCAATATTCATCTCGTACCTCCGTTCAATGAACGTGAGGTAGAGAAGTATTTTGGTCATTTTAAGAGGGTCGCAATGACCCTAAGGTGGCCTGTTCGTGTGTGGAGCCTTCTGTTACAATGTGTGCTTTCTGGCAAAGCTCAAGAAGTTTATTCTGCGCTTACAATTGAGCTGAGCTCCGATTATGAGCTTGTTAAGAAGGCTATCTTCGGAAGAAGGCTATATCGGCAAGAATTTCGACATTTGAGAAAAAAGGATGAGATCACTTATGTTGAGTTTGCCCGTGAGAAAATTAGTCTGTTTGATTGTTGGTGTATGTCTGAGCACATCCAAACTCAACAACAGTTGAGAGAATTACTTTTGCTGGAAGAGTTTAAAAACTGTATTCCAGAGGCCGTGGCGACTTATTTAAGTGATCGCTCAGTGACAACTTTGGCTCAAGCCGCTGTATGTGCTGACCAATATGCCCTGACGCATAAAAGTGTTTTTGTCCCTCACCCGTCTTCTCCACCACGTCACTTTCATACTCCGCCTTCAAGTCCTAAGCGGATCTGGAGAAATTCTGATCATGAGAAGAGACAATCCCCTGTGAGATCTCCGTCGTCTCCTGATTCTCGTAAGTGCTTTTACTGTCACGAAGCAGGACACCTAATTGCTGTATGTCCTAAGTTGAGGAAGAAAAATCAGCCCGTGCAGAAAAACTTACTGAAGGAGACGGGATTGGTGTGTTCGCAATCTCATGACTCTAGTTATGAGCCGTTTATTTTAAATGGAGTTGTTTCGCTTTCTGGTCGCGAGGAAGATGGCGTGCCTGTTAAGATCTTACGCGATACTGGTGCTGCACAATCTATTATACTTGATTCTGTTCTTCCATTCTCCGGGGGGAGTTATTGTGAGTCTGTCTTGGTACAAGGCATCGAAATGGGGTTTGCAAGAGTTCAATTGCATTCCGTGCACTTAAAAAGTGAATTAGTTTCTGGCCTTTTTAACGTGGCCGTTCATTCTAAACTTCCTGTAAGTGGGGTAATCTTCTTATTGGGTAACGATTTGGCTGGTGAAAAGATCCTACCTTTGCCTAAGACTACACTGGATAACTCAGAGGAAGCTACACAGAAGAACCTGAACTTTAAAACTAATTCAGCTGAAGGACACTCATCAGCTGACAGAAACTCACAATTGGGCAATTAGCAGGTAAGCAGAAACTCTGGACTGAGAAGCACCAGCTCCTCCCACTGTTAGGCCTTTTCTTTGTCTGGTCTCTTGGTGGGTGGTCTCAGCGAGTGCAATTAGCAACTGACTTGCATATCCATAGGGATCTTTCCTGGAGCGCCAGCGAAAGCGCCAGCACTCGTGTTCAGCCCTTCTCGTGTGCAGACATTCGAAGGTAAAGACATACGTGTCAACCTGTGCGTGTCTACCGAGCAGGGGCTCTGAGCATAGCAACAATAATCCATCCAATCGGTCAACATGTGTCTCTACCCAATCCCTACATGGTCCGGATCTCGCAGGAGGTATCGCTTTGTCAGAAGACGTCACAATCAAGGTGACCTCCGGTTGCTAAAGCAAGCCTCTGAGAACCGCTCGGCACTCTCAATAGGACTCTG
>JAGFZM010000209.1:392321-407420 GCA_017657215.1 Limnothrissa miodon
CTTCTTTGGGCCAAATCATCCGCCAGCACGGCTTCTCTTACCACTGCTATGCCGATGATACCCAGCTCTATCTGTCATCTCTATCTGGCTCCTTGTCTCTTGCTCCCTCACGGGTAGCCAGGAACCTAGGTGTTATGATTGACGACCAGCTAACCTTCAATGACCATGTTGCTTCTGTTGCCCGGGCCTGCCGCTTCGCACTATTCAATATCAAAAAGATCAGGCCATACCTAACTCAACAAGCCTCCCAATTGCTGGTTCAAACTATGGTCCTCTCACGCCTTGACTACTGCAATGCCCTTCTGGCAGGACTTCCTGCCTGTGCCGTCAAGCCACTTCAGATGATCCAAAATGCTGTGGCGCGTCCCATCTTCAATCAGCTGAAGAGGACGCATGTCACCCCTCTGCTAATCGAGCTCCACTGGTTGCCTCTGGCGGCTCGCATCAAATTCAAATCACTGATGCTGACTTACAAAGTGCTTACAGGATCTGCCCCTTTTTATCTAAGCACTCTCATAAAAGCTCAAGCTACCCCCCGACAACTCCGTTCCTCCAATGACTGTCCACTGGCAGTCCCGACACCTCGCCCAAGGCAATCCAGACTCTTCTCATGTGTCGTCCCACGCTGGTGGAATGACCTACCAAAAACAATCAGAACAGGGCCATCTCTGGAGGCCTTCAAAAAGCTCTTAAAGACCCAGCTATTCAGAGAACATCTTCTATCCTAGCACTAAAATGAACTGAAGCACTATCCCCTAGCACTATGCTCCTTAAGGTTTCTGCTATGTAGCTTGATTGTTATCCTCGTTTTGTAAGTCGCTTTGAATAAAAGCGTCTGCTAAATGCATAAATGTAAATGTAAATGTAAGACTAGTACAGAGTTGGATCCTAGTCTTGAGTCTGTCAGTCCTGCAAATGTGGTGACTGGAGATCAGTCTCTGAATTATAGAGATGCTGTAGATTTGTCAGATACTTTTATGTCTCATGAGAATTTGCCTGGTTCATCTTCGGCCACCTTTTCTACAGCTAGCGTGTCCGAGGTGGAGGCGCTGTCCACGACTGGCGGTGTTGAAAAGGCCGGTACATTATCGCTGTCCCTTGACAATGTGCTGATCAGTCCAGAGCATAAAAAAGATCTCCCTCTGGCCCGGTGCCGCGCTACTGTCGCGGGAAAGGGCATTGTTATTAATAAATCTGCTGCATTTTATTCTGAAAATTGTTATGTTTTAGTGTTGTGTTCACTGTGTTAACAGTGCTTGCTACAATGACACTGGTCCATAATCTTGTCAGTTCATCCAGTGAGTTCTTATATTGTGCATGTGAGTGCATCTGTCATGTTTTATCCGACACTCTGGGTAAGATGATGGGTCGCTATGACCATAAGGCTTTTAGCCATGAGTTTTCGCCTGGCTGTTTTTCGCCATTCTGGTTTTTGTTTTGTTGCCTTAAAACCTTAACTTCCGAGACACCTGTGTTTTTGATGCCCGAGTTAGGCGTACCTTGACTGCGTGGTCAGACGTTCTGCTACCTGGTCTGATCATGTACAGGCTGTTTGTTCTGTCTTTGAGCAATTACATGTTTGGCACTTAAATGTACACCGACCATAACCCTCTGTGTTTCTTTCTTTAGGATGAAAGATGTAGATCGGCGTATTGTGAGCTGGTCTTTGTGTCTTCAGTGGTGCAGCCTAGAGATCTGGTGCAAGAAGGGGACTTATTGTGTTCTTGTTGACATTGTCATGTTCCTATCAGTAATGTCTATTGTTGTGTGTTGAAGTTGCTCAACAGTAGATGTTGATTTTTGGTGGTGGGGGTGTTATGTCCCGGTGTGTGTTGGCCTGTGGTGTTTGTGTTTCTGTGTGTGTGTTTGCAGGACATCCTGGTGGGAAAGGGGCAAATTGCCAATTGTCAGTCCTACCGTTGGTAATTGGGTACTTCCTCCTATAAATGGGGGCGCTGTTCCTTCGGCTTGGCGCTGTGCTCTTCCCTGCTGACGTCGCTCCGCCCATTCGCGATCCTTTGGCCAGAGCCAGTTGCCGGTGTGAGAGGCTGGCATGGCCTTGGCGTTTTTCTTTGTTTGGGCCTAGTTTCTTTTCTGTTTGCCTTCGTGCATTTTGCTTTACTTTTGTCCGTTTTGTACTTTCTTTTGTTAAGCCCTTGTTACCGTCTTTTTTCTACTTTTTATGTTACCTATTTTTCTTAATAAATACTTTAAAACTTATGTCGAATTCCGTTGATATCTTTGGGAGAGATTCCCCGTCTCTCTCCTTTGTTACAGTGTCTGACATCTGTGCTGCAGCATCCTGGGCCTCAGCTTGCACATTTGCAAGATTTTAAAGCCTGAACGTGGCCACATGTAACCCTATGACTGCAGCCGTTTTTTCAACCCATTCGTAGGTCTTCCTAGGTAAGTCTTCCTCGTGACCTTGTTGGCATATGTCATCCAGGTGCTGTAAGCACCGCCCTCTGGCGGTCAGAAGAAATGAAATAGAACGAGGGTTACGCATGTAACCACGGTTCTATGAATTTCGGATGACCGCCAGAGCTTAGCTGTCACTCGGAATGCTGCCGAGAAGATTGCTAAGAGGTCACTTCCGGGGCGAGCGTACCTTAAGTACCCTGGTAGGGGTACGTCACCCCTGTCGCAAGCGACTTTGTAGGTATAGACACTCAAACTGCAAATGCTTGTGATGAACATCCAGGTGCTGTAAGCACCGCCCTCTGGCGGTCATCCGAAATTCATAGAATTCATTGTAGAATTCATTGTATGCAGTCATGGCTAATTTGCCCAATTTATATTCTGTGGCAAATGTGTTGGTGGTTGTTCGTTACTGAGTTCTACTTCAGGCTGAAACAAGTGAGAGCCTACCTGAAAATAAACGTGAAATACTGTGACAACGTATTCCATTATTCTATACTACCTTTTGGGCTATGTATGAAGTAAGTTAGTGTTGATTTGGAAGCACTAGGCGCATTTCCACGGTAAAATAACTTTTTAAATGTCCACAATACCAATGAAAAGCCCATTGTAGTCTATGATATGCACTTGGCCTACTTGGAATGTTTTGTAGGCCAAAAAACACTGTCATGTAATCTTTCACATATTTTAGATTATGGACATGAAATTTCCGTTTGGCAGGGGGTATTGAGGACAGAGCATAGCGTAGAGATTCTTTACCTAAATGGATCCTGCAGCTTCTCTGGCAACCTCTAGTCAACGGGGAGGGCGAGGGGAGACACCGCTCAACAGGAATTTGAAAGTGATTGTTTTGACTACAATCTTACATATGGCTACTTTAACATGTGCGCTTCATCAGCAGGGTGGAAGCAACTAATTAAAAAATTGCAAGTTTTAACACAAATATGTTTTAATGTTTGGGATGATTTTTTACAATAGTGTGGACTTGGATTTTCTGCACATTGTCTTCTGATGAGGGAACCCCCAACCTAGAGGGGGTTGAAAGGCATCTAGCTCTCTTGATCTGCCAGTCTACTTTTTATGAAAAATATGTTCGAGCTTACATACAGAGAACCAGATGAGAAGCAATCCACCTCTTGTCCACAATGGTAGATTTGAGTGCAGAAGGAGGAGCAAACCCACACAGGCTTCCACAGAACAGTTTAATGCGGATTAAAGCAACATTGTGCAATTGGTATTAATCACACCAAATTTACACAAAAAAGTGCAGCATTTGAACAAATACACACACATACTATGGGCTACATAAATAAATATATAATGGCTCATGTTCCTGCACAGTATAACAAAGTTACACAGTGTCATATCTTTACCGTCTCTGTATAGTCAAAATAAGACTACTCTGTTAATGTAAAAGAACCATAGAGCGTCTTTAAAGAAGATATCTAGCATGGCTCACTCATAGTAATTATTATCCCAGCTCACTGAATCCAGTCAGTAGAGAGATCACAGATATTTGAATACAGACCAAATACCAAACTGTCCACTGAATGGGGCACAGTAATTCACTTTCATTGTAATTTTCCCTGTGCCCAATTGACTTAATGTTGACGGTAAGTTGTACATTTTCTTGCCTTCCTATCGACATCATTCGGTGACCTTCTCTAAGCGAGATAGATCTTTAATATGACCAGTGCATATGACTGTCAGAGCGTTGCCCTCACCGCCCCCATGTTTGCGTGAAGCATTCCGCTCCAGGTATTAAATTAGCAAAATTGTTTAGCCAAGTTATTAAATTAGCTTTACTTGTTTTGCCCACTGCCTGGAATGCTTTTCATTCAAATTAAGACCAGAGGAGTAGAGATTGTGTGGGGAGGACAGCTTGTCCTGAGAGTATTGGAAGTCATTTGGAAGTGAACTGCATTGGCTGCAGTACAGCCCACATTTTAGATCATGGTTCCAGCAAACACCATTCTCCCACTGTACCATGATCTAAAATCTAATGGTCACTAGTTTAGCCACTGCACTTCACACAGAGAAATATATGTCAATTTAGATTAATTCCGTCCATATGATAAATCATTACGTATGTAGGAAAGAAACACACAAAAATGTCTCAAAGACAGAAACGTTACGGATACTAACGTATCCTCGGTTCTCTGAGTGAGAAGCCGAAACGTACGAGTGGATGATGCCTATCATCTCCTGCTTTTCTGAAGTCATTTTAAACCAACCCTTTGAAAAAAGGGCAGTAAGCGCACTGACGCGCGCAGGCAACTACTTAGACAGCCCAGCGTGACGTCAGAAAGTCTATATATTGACTGCGCTTACGCTTCAGGTCCTCTTTGCCAAGCTCGCCAGCGTCGGCGATTGAGGCCCGAAGCGTACGTTTCGGCTTCTCACTCAGAGAACCGAGGATACGTTAGTATCCGTAACGTTCTCTTTCGTTTCGAAGCCGAAACGTACGAGTGGATAACTACAACCAAGCCTCAAGAGCCCTACACCAAGGAGCCCGAGGTGGGAAGATCCATGGGACCGCCGCCGGGCCCAGAGAGAACACTCTCTGCTACACCCGGCCTGGTGACGTCCAATGCGTAAAAACGCGCGAAGGTGTTGCCTGAGGCCCACAAAGCGCTCAAGCAGATATCCTTCATGGGGACGCCTTTCCAGAAGGCCCAAGAAACCGCCACTACACGGGTGGAGTACGCCCTGACATGAACAGGCGGAGGAACACCCGCCGCCTCATATGCCAGACGTATGGCTTCCGTAAGCCAATGCGACATACGTTGGGTAGACAAGGCCTGACCCTTGGCACGCTCGCCATGGCAGACGAACAACTGGTTCGTCTTCCTGATGCTCTGCGTACGCGTCAAATAGGCACGAAGCGCTCTGACTGGGCACAGAGTAACGGGCACAGAACTGCCCGTCTCAGGAAGGGCTGCGAGCTCAATGACCCTCGAACGAGGGTCAGTGGACAGCACTTTCGGGCAAGAAAAGGGATTTGGTCTTAGCGTGACCCGCGCGTCACCTTGCGTGAACTCAAGACAGTCAGGACTGACCGACAAGGCAGTCAGATCGCTGACACGCTTCACCGAGACCAGAGCGAGCAGAAGCGCAGTCTTAAGGGAAAGCATCTTTAGACTGGCACTCGACAGAGGGTCAAAGGGCGTAAGGGCCAGTCCGCGTAGGACAGTGGCCAGGTCCCAAGTAGGGACCGAAGGGGAGGAAGAGGGGCGGAGCCGCCTGACTCCCTTCAAGAAGCACGACGCAAGGGGGTGAGCGCCTGGGGAAATGCCAGCATAGCCAACATGGCATGCTGAGATAGCTGCGAGGTACACCTTCAAAGTAGAGGGTGTACGACCCTGATCAAACAGGTGTTGCAGAAAAGCAAGCACCTCGCTAATAGGGCAGACTAGAGGATCACAGCCTCTGTCTCTGCACCACGTGCTGAAAACACGCCACTTCAGTGTATACAACGACCTAGTGGACGTAGCTCTAGCAGCCTGGACGGTCTCTATCACTGTGTCTGACAGGCCGCTCTCTAGGAGACGCGGCCGTTCAGGGGCCAAGCCGTCAGTCTCCACGCTTCCGGCTTGGGGTGCCACAGCGACCCGTGAGCCTGCAATAGGAGGTCTCTCCTCAGAGGGAGAGTGAGAACAGTGAGACCAGATCTGAGAACCAGCTCTGAGATGGCCAATTGGGGGCGATCAGAATCACCCTGTGATTCTGCACTTTCGGGCGAGAAAAGGGATTTGGTCGCAGCGTGACCCGCGCGTCACCTTGCGTGAACTCAAGACAGTCAGGACTGACCGACAAGGCAGTCAGATCGCTGACACGCTTCACCGAGACCAGAGCGAGTAGAAGCGCAGTCTTAAGGGAAAGCATCTTTAGACTGGCGTTCGACAGAGGGTCAAAGGGCGTAAGGGCCAGTCCGCGTAGGACAGTGGCCAGGTCCCAAGTAGGGACCGAAGGTCTATGGTGACAATGTAATCCCCCTGGCGGACTGACTCCGCCACCATGCGCCCTGTGAGCATGCGAAAGGTGAGAGGTTTGAGCGAAGCATTGAGCGCTCTGAGGTCTAGAATAGGGCGAAAAGCGCCCGACTTCTTGGGCACCAGGAAGTACGCACTGTAGCGACCTGCGCGCGCCAGAGTTGGATCTACGCGCTGAATAGCGCCCTTTCTCAGGAGATCGCAAAGCTCTTGTCTGAGAGCAGGGGCCCTGGAGGGGGGCACCACTGACTCCATGACACCTCTGTAGGGCGGGGGTGGCCACCTGAACTGCAGTTGATAGCCCTTCAACACTGTTGACAGGACCCAACGAGACATTGTGCACGTCGCCCAATTCTGCCGGAGCAGAGCGGCGGCATGAGGAGGCAGCAAGGACAAACGAAGTGCTATGCTGCCTCCGGGTGGCACTAGGGGGGCCGAGGTCAAAGACTGAGGCTGTCCGCGAAGCAGAAGAGCGTCCGACTGACAGACCAGAGACCCGACGGAGTGCGGGGGCTGGGGGCCAGTTAGCCACTGGGCGCTCACGCATGACTGAAAGGCCGTGCGCATTACTCGCGACGCCCGGTGGGGCGGCCGACTCAGCGCGCACGTCAGCGAATTCCGATGTCGGTGAACTGTGCGCTTCACCTGCGACACCCCGTAGGGCGGCCGACCTGGTGCGCGCGTCAGCGACGTTGGTGGTCGATGAGCCGCGCACTGCACCTGCGATGCCCCGTGGGGCGGCCGACTCGGAGTGCGTGTTGGCGACGACCTCGAAGAGGGGGGAGAAGCTACCCGTCTGGCCAAGGGCAGACGTGTCAGACTGAGCAGACAGTTCTGCGCGTATCTGGGCGATAAATCGACCGACAGAAGCGGCGAGAGAGGACGGGGGGGACTTCTCGACCGTGAACGACTCCGAAGCGTCGCATGTCCACTGCTCGGAGGCGAAGGGGACAGAGAACGTGGAGATCGTGGCACGAGCAGAGGCTTCGGCGCCACGTGGGCGCCGTCTAGACGCGGGGTGCAGAGCGCGGGGCGTGTGTCAGCTGAACGTGCGCCGGAGGCCGCACCGGCGCCCCAGTGCGCGATAGCGCTGACAGAACAGAGAGCGTCCTCCGGCCTGGGCCGGGGCTCATTGTGAAACATTGCCCCAGAGGGGCGGTAGCATGTGTGCGGAGTGCTTGTGAACAAGGCAAACTCAGCGCCCCGTAAGGGGGTGAGATCAGAGAGGACCGCCGAAGCGGGGGGGAACGCTCCGAGCTGGGGACTGCAGAGCGAGGACCCGGGCCCTTGAGAGCACACAGAGGCGTAGCAGTCAATGGATGGCGATCGCATGACATGCTCTGCCGCGCACACGCGATCACGTCAGGATCGCTGTGGCCTCTTACGCCGCTCCCGGCTAGCCGGACGGTTGGCGGGAGCTGGGCGCCCGCGGGAGCGCTGCCAAGTGGGTTGCGACCCAGCAGCCGGCTGTGGCGCGGCTTTGGGCGCGTCCGCCTTCTTCTTCTGTTGCGTCCGTTGAGGCATACGAGCACGCGTCTGAGGAGCAGCGGGAGCGGTCGAGTGAGGCGGGGCACGCTTAGGAAGCACGGGTTGCAGGGCCTGAGCCGCCGACTTCGTCTTCTCTAAGCGGTCGCGCTGTAGTTCCAGCGCCTGGCCAAACAGAGCATCGGCGGAGATGGGAGCATTCAGGAGATGATGCTTCTCCTTCTCTGGCATAGAGGAGAGGTTCAGCCAGAGGTGCCTGTCAAGGACGACCAATGAGCCAAGGGAGCGCCCGTCGGCTTTAATGGCCGCCCGGATAGCCAGTGAGGTGAGGGCGGTGATTCTGCGGAGCTGATGGACGGTTAGTTCCGAGTGCTGCGCAGCTAGATCTGCCACCAGTTCCTCCGGCAAGGAGGAGAGGAGAAAGGCGGTATTCATCGCCCTTATCGCCTGGCCTGTACAGACGAAGGCCTTGGAGGTGAGCTTCTCCGTGCGTTGACACAGCTTGGAGGGGAGCTCGGGAGGCGATGTCCAGGTGGTGGCAGAGGCTGGTGCTAAACAGCCAGCGACCGCGTCCTCAACGCGAGGAAGCTGTAAGCCCGCATTGTCCATCGCGTAGAACGCCGCGTGTCCCTGGATAGGGGCAATGGCGGCGTAGGCAGCCTCCCAGGAGCCCTGCGCGTCAGCCACAACCGTGGGGTGAGCAGGGAGAGGGAGAGCGTCCGGAGAGGGAAGCGCGCCGGAAAAGCGCGCTCTGTTGGCGATAGCCGTAGGGGAGAGGCGTTCGGAGATCGGAGATCGCCATCGGACGGTCACAATCGGTGCAACGATGAGTAGCCATCTTGCGTCTCGTGGTACCAGAAGTCAGGGACCGGCGTGAGCACTTTGAGCAAGACGGAAATCCCTCGGAGAACTTTTACAAAAGCTGTTGTGGTGGGCTTTGAAAAAAGCCGTTGGTTTTTAGAAATATTTGCAAGAGCAAACGAAAGACGACTCAGAAACACACGCAGTAAGCGAGGTGAAAGAGGCAAAGAGGACCTGAAGCGTAAGCGCAGTCAATATATAGACTTTCTGACGTCACGCAGGGCTGTCTAAGTAGTTGCCTGCGCGCGTCAGTGCGCTTACTGCCCTTTTTTCAAAGGGTTGGTTTAAAATGACTTCAGAAAAGCAGGAGATGATAGGCATCATCCACTCGTACGTTTCGGCTTCGAAACGAAAGAGAACACAAACTGTTACATAATTGACTCTTTTCTGTAGTATATTTCCACTGGTTAAGCCTTCATGAAGTCCTGTGGCTTTATTATAAGTAGACATTATATCTATGAGGTTCAAGCAAAAAGGAACCTTTGACATGGCACATTGATCTCTCCTGTACCCTATATAATGCACAATTGGAGCTCATCCAGCCAGATGGTTGAGAGCCTGCTGATTGCCAAGTATGCAAAGCAGAGTTTTATCAGCTTACGAGCACTCTTAATGGCATAGACACCTGTAGAAGCACCCCCCACCCACCACAACCACCATCAAAAAAAAACAAAACAAAAAAAAAACTGGCAAAGGACAAAGCTATTGAGTTTCCTGTGTAGAGAGAGGGTAATTCTCCTCAGGGAGATACTATTTGATTTCATAAATTGATTGATACATTGCCAGACCAAATTGCAGAGCAGACCAACAGCCATCTTTTTTAATCAATTTCTGCTAGTGACCTTTGACATTTGCCGCAGAGCATAGTAAAAGGTGAAATGTCAGCCATTTTGCTTTGGTGTGCATGGGAATGGTTCAGAAGTGTGGAACATTTACTTCCTTGCAACTGGCAAGTTAGCTATTGATGCCTTTTCGAGAAAGCACAGCCGTTTCACTGGCTTAAGGCCATTTCAGAACGTAATTTGTGTGATAAAAGTTAACTACTTCTTCAAATTGATCTTGCAACAGAAAACGAAACAGTGATTTCTACACACACATACACGCACGCACAGTGCACTGGCGAACATGGACTGACGTCCACCATGCTGAAGGAGCTGTCACAGCACTGGTGAGTGTAACGCTCTCGCTGTGCAGCACTGGGCCAGGGCCTCACCCTGCTGCTCAGATGAAACATGCTTCTGGAAGCAACATACTTAATACGCCATGGGCGAGGAAAACAGCAAAACTGCTTTGAGAATTATATATCGATGGTGTGTGTGTGTGTTTATCTGTGTGTGTGTGTGTGTGTGTGTGTAGGGTTACCACATTTGATTTGAGAAAAACCAGGACAAGGGGGCGGGGTGGGGGGTTGACAATGGTTGGTGTGTGTGTGGGATAGGCTACCACTGACATATTGTAATAATAAACACAATGCTATTTTATATTTGTATGTTTGTTTCTTTATTGTATACATGGATTTCATGTTCACAAACACTGCGCCTGACTGAGGCAGAAAGCCATCTATCGTGATAGAATAACCATGAGAAAGCCCAGTTTAAATGTACTGTTTGTTACATGTTGTTAGTCTACTAATCCCTCTTCTGTAGCCAAGAAGACTTGCACACACCCACTCAACATATACCCAAACATAATTTTACATATTTGATCCTTTGTCTATATATATTTGACATTAAAGATGCAAGCTACTTGAAACGGATGCCTCTTCCTTGGTATGTTGAACATTTTAATGCCATTTCCAACTCTGTTTGCACAGTTCACTACACAACAACTTCTTGTCATGTTGCTTTCCTCCACAGTTTCAATACAAAAATACGCTGCTTTCTGCCCCAGTCTTGCGCAGTGCAACAACGTGGACGTTGCTGTGAAATCCATGTATTCAATACACAAATTAAAATTAAGTTAAGAAATAAATATAATAAAAGAAAAAATAAAACAATAATGTGGCTACATTATAGCCTACATGTGGGCCTATACTGTGGATAGATTAATTTAGCAAAGAACGTTGCAAGATACTCAAGATATAGGCCCAGTAGGCCTAAGAACAGATGCTAACAGAAATAAATGGTTGGTCGTGTCACCTACCCACTCCGAATAGTTGCCAGTTTTCGCCCAGTCGGCGCTGTAAACTGTGTACCTCTTTTTCTTTGCCACTGGCCCTGACTTTGACTGTGCATCCTCCTCGTCCGTCTCGCCCCCCATTAACTTAAATGAAACAAACCAAGTTGAACGGAAATGTATTTTTAACTAGGCAGTCTCCAATCTAACTAACCCGTATTCCTTCACTCTCTTGAAAATTCTGCTCGTGGCAGTTGCTAGGTGATGCTGATGTGTTAATGTAAACTATCATTTTCACAGGTTTGCATTAACCAATCAAATAAGCGCATGCCTGCCTCTGACAGCTGCATATACCACAAGAAAATTAGTAGTTTAGGAACATAGATTTTATTAAAGGTGAAACTAGGGAATAGGCCTACTTAAAAAAAAATTGAAGTGCCTTTGCGCCAAAAAAACGGGACATTTGGTGTCCCGGGAAAGATGATCAATTTTCCGGAACAGACATTAAAAAAAAGACAACAATCCCGGGAAAACCAGAACATGTGGCAACCCTATGTGTGTGTGAGTGTGTGTGTGTGTGTGTGTCTCTGTGTGTGGGTTTTTGAGGCAGAACACAGACACACACACACACACACACACACACACACACAATGTCCCTCTGGACATGAGCATGGATTCTAAATCTCTTGTCTCCTGCAGGGCCAGATAGACAGGCTAGCGCCACCTAGTGCTTCAGCTCCTTTTCTCATCTAGCTCCGCAATCGCATCAGGGTTTCTTCGTGTAGGCTTACGTTTCCATCAGCCATTTCCAGGCTAAGGGTCAGTATGCTCCAAGGTCGCCATCTTTGAATGGGGGGGAATTATACCGGGAAGCTGCGTTGCTATGGTCACCAGTATACATTCATTTACCTACCAAAACACCTCTTCTCCCTTTCTTTGTAATATACCCAGATCAAGTTCACATTTTTCTAACATTATAGTGAGATGTATGCCTTTGAACCAGGAGGATGATTATCTACAGTACACTACTGTGCAACATTTACATTCATGCATTTTGCAGATGCTTTTACAAAATGGAATCATATTTAAGCATATGCAGCACAATTTAAAGGCCCACTAAGCAACATTTTTCCGTTAATTAATCAGTTTCATACTGTTTAGGATGCGAGCATGAGTCATTACATGGCGAACGAACGGTGTAGAATGCACCACTGTGGTGATACTACATTTGCAATGTGTAGGTACAGCATTTGCAATGTTCAACAGCAGCGGTCCACCTCCAATCGAATGCAGTGCAATACAATGCAATACAGCGGTCTTTAGAGGGAGCTTGAGAGAGAGAAAAACAGAACGTTGCTTAGCCCTGCTTTAAGACTGCAACTTGTTGACAGGAAACCAGCCATGAGATAATAGTGTGATAAAACTGCAGGAGAAAGTGAGACAGAAAAAAACAGCTTGCAACGTTGACACATTAAGAGAGAAAAATACAATAGAAGAGATTGCCTTTATGTAGCCACAATGTTGAGGATGCCAACTGTACTGACTGTTTTATATACTATAGGAACACACAGAACTACAATGAGGAGAGATTGTCACATCACCTGAGACACCAAACATTTTTCACATCACCCAGCACTTTTGTACGTATTAAATTTATTTCAGTTAGTGGAGCTAAATGTATTTTTTTTTTATCCTTTTCAACATAACCAGTCCATTATGTAAATCTGTAATGGCAATGCCTGGCACGTAACGATTCTAGCGAGTTATCAGTTAGAATTTATTCCAGTAACTGTGCCAGGGATCAAAATTAGCAGCTAAATGCTTGTGAATTTTAGATGTAGTTGGTAGATTTCATTTTACATTTTAAGACAATAGTTCCATGAAGGAGGCCATGCCTTTTGTGCCATTGGCATTGCCAACAGAAGAAGCTGTGGTGTGTGTGTGTGTGTGTGTGTGTGTGTGTTTGTGTATGTTGGGGCAGAAGCAGCATAATGTCTCTGGGGGGTGGGTGGGTCGTGACAGGCTGGGTGGCATAGGAGGTAGAGTCAGACAAGACTACAGTGAGAGAAAAGCTTAGACTGCCATAGTGGATTTACTCTCTGCATGCAAGCTGATACAGTAACATTTTGCAACTGAAATGTGTTTGTGTATCAGGGAGTGCAAGGTGTATGCAGAAAAAGTATGTGTATCTATACTCAAGAGTGTATTGCAACACAAAGAATATAAATGTGTATTACAGTGAGGTGATGTATTTGCAATGTGTGCATAATGTGAAGAATAATGTATGTACTAATGTATCTGTATGTTTGTATGTGTGCATGCAAGTGCATACATGTGTGTAGTGTGGTTGAGTGTGTGTGTGTGTGTGTGTGTGTGTGTGTGTGTGTGTGTGTGTGCTTGCATGTGTATGAGGTGGAAGGGTGGGGTGAAGGCTCTTTTGCACAGCGACTGCATTTGTGTAGCAGGGCAGCCTGTGTCACATGAGTACTGCCCCCATATCACTCTCTCTCAATGTGTGTGTGTGTGTGTGCGTATGTGTGCATGTGTATGTGTGTGTTTGTGTGTGTGTGTGCGTGTGTGTGCATAAGTTTGGGGTATCCTGTGTCACCCATGGGCTCACAGGCACACAAAAGCCGTAGTAAATACTGTTTGCTGAGGAAGCCTTGCTGTTGTTGCCTGGTTGTGCAGCAGGGATGGTGAGGTGCACCAAGAGGGAGTGAAAACCCTGCAAAAACAAACCACACCTCTGGGCCTGGCCCTGTTGCAGGATTTGAAATGTTATTGTGGCTGAAATGGTTATTTGTCGGCACATCTATCAATATCAGTGGGGAGCCAATGATCGTCAAGGAAACCGTCCTTCTGTCACAGAAACAGTTGGCACGGAAACAGCACATTACACCATTATTCAAGACCCCCCACTCCCCAATCCCCTCCTCGCAGTCACTCTTGCCGTCATTTCTGCCCTCCCCCCTCTCTTCTTTCACCCCCAACACACAAATACACTCCCACTCCCACTCACCCTCTCTCTCATTCTCTCTCTCTCTCTCTCTCTCTCTCTCTCTCTCTCTCTCCATGGCTTTTCAGACATCAATGAAACGAGCTGCCCAGTGGCTCTGGTCAGAAATGCCAGATAAGGCGATTCACACACACCAGCCTCTCTGCTCACCCTCTCTGGATATGCTCCTCATTTTCTACATAGCTATTACTTTACACTGACACCACCAGAATATAGCCTCACTCTGCCACTCCCTGTCTCTATCTCTCCTGCTCCCTCTCTCCCTTTCTCTCTCTCTCTCTCGCTCTCCCTCTGTTTCCCTCTGATTCTCATGATTTAATCCTGGCTGTTTTCCCCTTCTCTCAAATACCGACTGACTCCTCCCCCTGTTTCTCTCCTGCACTCTCTCCCGCTCCCTCTCTCTCTCTCTCTCTCTCTCTCTCTCTCTCTCACTCTCTCTCTCTCTGACACACACATACACAAGTGCATGCATGGACACACACACACACACACTCAGACACACACACATACACACGTACACACCCTCCTCCTCCCCCACCGCTGCAGTGTCTCTTAACTGCCTTGGAGCTAGCGGCAGAGGAAACAGCACACAGACAATAATACAAGGAAGGGAGCCAGAGAAATACAGAGGACAGAGCAGGAGGAGAAGAAGAAGAGGAAGAAGAAGAAGGAGAAAAAACGGAGGGAGAAAGTGATCAAGACAAAGACAGAGAGAAAAGAAGAGAGAGAGAGAGAGAGGAAACAGAGGGATAGAGTGAGCGAGCGTGCAAGAGAGAGAGAGAGGTGGCGTACTCTGAGAAGGAGAGATAGAGCTGGGGAAAAATAGGAGGATGTTGGAGGATTGGGACTAAGGACGGCACACTCCCTTTCAGCCTGACTGTGAATGTTTGTCTGCAGTGCCAGGGCTGAATGGAAGGTATACATTGAAACGGTAAGGGCAGCCTCCCTCTCTATCTCCCTCTCTGTTTCTCTCTCTCTGTCTTTCGCTCTCTCAGTCACTCCCTTTCTCCCTGTGTACTTCATTTCTTCTGTATTTACATGTGTATTTATCTTTCTTTTATCCTCACTGTATCTTTGTAAAAAAAAGACCCTCTCATGTGATTTTAGCAGTGGTTAGCCACCATTGGGTAGGCTATATAGCTAGTCATGGGGTGATGGGTATATGGGTGTGTGCGGTTGTGAATCTGTGTGTGTGTGTTTGTATTTGAGATT
>JAGFZM010000209.1:435042-510920 GCA_017657215.1 Limnothrissa miodon
GTCAGTTTCAAGTCCCCCCTTACTATTAATGGTTTCAAGGTCCCCCCCAACAGATTGAACTACTTATACTGAAGACTACCGTCCACTATTCATCTATTTGAATCATTTAATCTGGTTATTACCCTGCATTTTCATGCAAACGTAATTCCCTGGAATTACATTCTCTAGTTATTCTTATTATCTTCTAACGCAACTAATTCAGCCTGAACCGCTTAACCAAAAAACTTGGTTCAAACTTTGTTTCGTAGGTCTCGCTCATGTGACCTGTGCTATGACTTCTCTAAGTTCTGACTTTTATACTTTTTAAACTATTACTAAAAAACTATAAAACTTTATTTTTAATGGGGACTTTAGAGTGTAGAGAATTCTGACTGGGCGTCTAGTCCTCTATCAGACTTAACTGCGCTTCAACCGTTTAAGCTAGAAACTTAATTGAAACTTTGTACCGGAGGGCTCGGTCATGCCTTGTACTGTGTGTATTTTCAACCTTTTAAGTCTTATACTTTTTAAACTATTGCAGTTTATCTATAAAACTTTTGTGTCCATAAGCTCAAACTTTTCCACCTAGAGTGTTGGTTGGAACGCTGAGTCATAATGGGTCTTAGAATGTTTGTTTGAACTGCTCTCAACTGTCAACTGTCAACTGTTTCAAGTCACCCCTTACTATTAATGGTTTCAAGTTCCCCCTAACACATTGAACTACTTAGACTGCAGACTACCATCCACTAGTCTCCTCCACCTGTTTTAACTGTTTCAAATTAAAAGTCCTCATTGCCATAATACACTATTGACTTGTATTAACCTATAATACTACTATATAATGCTACAATTCACTACTGTGACTACTTACTACTACCCCATTACTACCACAGACCTCCTCTCTCCCTCTCTTTCTACCTGTCTTTCTTTCTCCCTCTATCTATCCATCTCTACCTCTGTCTCTATCTATCTATCTATCTATCTATCTATCTCTGTATCTGCCAGTCTATCTATCCATCTATCTATTATACTCCCAATTCTCTCTCTTTCTCTGTCTTACACACACACATACACACACACACACACACACTCTCTCTCTCTCTCTCTCTCTCTCTCTCTCTTTCTTTCTCCCTCTATGTATCTCTACCTCTACATTTCTCTATCACTCTCTGTCAATCGATTTATGACTTATACCTCTAATTTGCTCCCTCTATCTATCTATCTCTACCTCTGTCTCTATCTATCTCTCTATCTGTCTATCTATCTCCATCTTTGTATCTGCCAATCTATCTATCCATCTTTCTATTATACTCCCAATTCTCTCTCGCTCTCTGTCTCTCTCTCACACACACTCTCTCTCTCACTCACTCTATCTATCTATCTTTCTTTCTCCCTCTATCTATCTATCTCTACCTCTTTCTCTATATATCTATCTATATCTCTTTCTTTCTTCTTTTCAACTCTTTCTCTCTCTGTCTTTCTTTCTTGTCTTTCTCTTTCTACTCTTTCTCTTAATCTCTCTCTCTCTCTCTATGTATCTCATGTTATAAGCTTACAGTCTGACCCTCCATCTCTTTCTTTCTTTCTCTCTTCTTCTTTGGCTCTCATCACCTTACTACACCACACATCCCTATACATCCTCATTGCCATAATACACTATTGAAATGTTTCAAACTGTAATAGAACTATATAATGCCACACTACACTACTATGACACCTTATTTTTATTAACTCTTGTAACCTGAGTACCCTATCAAGTCATGACTGGTAGTAGGTGACTTAGCACTGAGTACCACTGTTAGCATGAGTAGCATAGCTAGCATAGTTAGCATGTTAGCATAATTAACATATATGCTAATTATCATCAGCTACATCCACTGAGTACCACTGTTAGCATGATTAGCATTGTTAGCATAGCTAGCATATTAGCATGATTAGCATATATGCTATTTATCATCAGCTACGTCCACTGAGCACCTGTGTTAGCATGATTAGCATTGTTAACATAGCTAGCATGGTTAGCATAGTTAGCATGATTAGCATATATGCTAATTATCGTCAGCTTTGTCCACTGAGTACCACTGTTAGCATGATTAGCATTGTTAGCATAGCTAGCATAGTTAGCATTATTAGCATACATGCTAATTATCATCAGCTATGTCCACTGAGCACCACTGTTACCATGATTAACATTGTTAGCATAGCTAGCATAGTTAACATTTTAGCCTATTTAGTATATATACTATTTAACATCAGCTAAGACAACTGAGTACTACTATTACCATCATAACATCTTTCTTTATTCTCTTTCTCTTTTTGTCTTTCTTCTCCTTCTCTCTTTCTTTCTTTCTTCTCTTTCCTAAATTAATTTTAACTATTAAATTAATTTGAACGTTCAACTATCCCACTATTAACTCTATAAACTATTTAACTTAGAAATTGCACTACAAATTGCACTTGGTTAATTGCACTGCATTTTCATGCAAACGTAATTCCCTGGAATTACATTCTCTAGTTGCCTTTACTGTTTCGTAGTTGCTCTTTGTGTCCCCGGAGTCGGTTTAAAATCAGTGCGACTAGTGTAATCCTTAAAAAATATTATAAAAAAATAATGAAATAAGGAGAATAATATAGAGAATAATACATAGAGAACAATATAATTTAATCCTCAATGACAGACCTGTAATTAATATGGTAGCTTAATTTCTGAATTTAATTTAGGCCTGATATACTAGTATTCTTAAACGTAAAACATATATGACTCACTTTGTGTTTTAATGCATAGAAAACATTGATGCATAGCATGGTTACTCATTATCAGTGTGTTTGCTCCTCTTTGGTAGCTGGTAGCTAAAACATGAATAAATGTATGTTCATGTACTGTTATTTAAAAGTGTCAGCCCTTATGTATTTACAGTTTACAGTTAAACATTAATATCTCATAATCTCACGTACTTCATCTTCATCTAGATATTTCCATGTGTTACATTGCATTTCTAAAAGGTTTAGCATGGTGCAGTATGTGTTAATGATGTTGGGGCCTTGAGATGGGCACTTAATGATTTCCCCCCTGCTCTGCTCCTGGAGTTAGCAAAACCCATCAGAGCCCTTTGCTCACCTTTATCCCACCTTTAATTAAGCTCAGGTGATCATTAATACACTAACAAGGTACAGCCTGTGTCTGTCTAAGGCCCATGAGTGAGCAAGAATAAACGGAACAGCATGGCTGTTCAAGGCTATGGACAAGTTTATGTGTGTGTGTTTGAGTGTAGATGTGTGTGTGTGTGTGTGTGTGTGTGTGTGTGTGTGGTGACAGATGTAGACATCGCTCCTGCGCAGTTCTCATGAATCAGTCATCAAACCACTCGCCAGGGCCAAAGACCCGCATCTATCCTCAACAAATGCAACTTATAAATACACATAAGATTAGTTCTGAGATTAGTTCTGTCACCTGGTCCTGCCGACTGAGGCAGATGTGTGTGGAGGAGAGGCCGTGTTCTGAAGATAGGAATACAACCTGATTTGGTTGTGTCAAACAGACCTCTCTTTTTTGGATTTATGACGCAGACCATCAGAACACTCAAAGGATTGTCAGCTTTAGACATTGAGCCTTTTCAGTGTCTGTGAATGGTCACATTGTGTGTTAGTGTGTGTGTGTGTGTGTGTGTGTGTGTATGCATGTGTGTGTTTGTGTGTGTTTGTGTGTGTGTGGCGGTTCGTTTTTCAGCATAGGTTTTGCTGTTCTTTTTTTTTTTTTACTTTATCTCAGAATGGAACTCTTATAAGTATGTTGTTGATTCATGCCCTCTGATAACCACTCATAACTACCCACAATGCACTTCTTCAAAGCATTCAACAGCCACAGTGCCCTCACGCATCCCCTCTGCATTTTTGTTCTTTCATCCCTCAGCCATTCTTGAGATACTTCTTTTTCCCTGATTGTCTCTCTTAACATCCGACTGTCCCAGTTCTGTCTTCTCTAACACATTTCTCATCATTAACCTAATGACTATTTGCATGCTCTCGCCTTTGAAAACAGCCTTTCTCAGTGGTACATTTTGTTTAGCTGACCCAGATTCAGACCTTCGTTAAATCCCATAAAACCTCATGGGTCAGATATTTTCCACCTTGATTCACAAAACTTCCATCGACTACTCGCTAAAAATAAAAAAATATTATAAAAAACAAAAAAACACTGCCAGCGAGATCAGATGATAGTCATTACAGTGATCACGATTGGACCTAAAGTGATTAGTCTGAAACCGTCTCGCCTTCAACCAAGAGAGAGGAGCCAGGATGGATTCTCTGTGAGTTGCAGCGGTGGGACGGCCAGCCACTGATTTAATATCAAATGTGCTATGCCAGTGAGTCAGTGAGCCAAGTGCATGTGCCTGTCTTTGGATAGCGATTATAATTATGGGTGGATTAAAAGGCACAGATAAGCTGCTGCAGAGGAGACGCTTTGGCTGGATGGTGGGGGGGCGGGAGGCGAGGGTCATATGATGGCCCCCGTGTCCAGCTAAACTCACCACCCATGGTTAGGCTAGAGCTTTAAAACAAAGCCTTGCCAGGACTACAACTTTTGACTAGAGTTATCTATGAACAGATTTTTAGGTCTTTACTTTTGTGCAAGAAAAGTCTGAATAATTTTTAAAATATATATATTTTATGTTGCAGACACACTGTTAGTTATGGATGCAGCTGATAGTAAAAATGTATTATGAGACACACAATTATGGTCTTTTTCCTGTGCATTAATACTTTATGTGTTTAAAGTATGTATCTATAAACTAGGTATTAAAGACATCCTATATCTTTCATGTTGTAATACATTATGCCAGTACAATAATGTCAAGTGAATGTGGAAGATCGCAATAGGTCTGCATGAAAAGTGTGGTTCCAGTCTGGTTTTACATTACCTTTCCAGAAGCTTATGAAATGGTTGGAGAAAATGAGTGGTTCGTGTAGAGTGATTAAAGTATAGATGAGTGGTCCAGGTTTCTCTTGTCTAGTCTAACAGACATTGACGAATCTCATGTTGTGTCAGGTATTCAGCTGTAAATCTCAAATGAGCTTGTGCATGGGCAAACTGCACTTATGGATCGGACCAAATCTTTTTATTTGACTGATGCACAGCTCTTGTTTGCCTTGATGGTAATACGACACAGGAATACAGATTAAGATTTGCTTTGACCTTCTCCGTAAGTAGATATTTTGGAGACCTATACTATCAAACCAGAAGCATTTTTATATAAATCTTGCAAAGGGTACACAAATAAGGGTCTCCACATACCTGAAAGGAAGCTCAATGACCTTTTTGGTCACATTTTAATTTGATTGTGTAGGACATAGACTGTATATCTATGGTGTAGGACTCCACAGCCTAACAAACCGAGCTGTACAGTATATCCCATGATGTCAGCAGAATGCTAATTATTCTGTGTACAACACAGAATGTAATCAGAGATAAGGGTCAAAACAACACATCTGAACATGGATAACAACAACAGAAATGCCATCCGCTAGTTTTTCTCTAATTTCCTCACTCAGCACAGGCTGGCCTGTGGGGAGAAGTGAAGACGTCACCAGTTTTGTGATGGTCTGAGGTGCCTGGTGTGACAAACACTCGATTTATTCTGACGTAGGCTGTGATACACTCTCTGCCCTCTGTTTTATGTAATTGCATTAATAATGCAAGAGGGAAATAAATAGCTGTACGTAATGCCTCTTTTTGTCTGTCCAACGATGAAATGCAGACATCATAACCTGACAGAATCAGGGTACAGAACTTACCCTGCAGTGAATTTCTGAAAATGTTCGCAATTGATGTTGACTCATTGCCTTTATGAATCGTAACTGAATGCGCCACCGTGGCCAATAGCGGTAGATACAGCACTTGCAATGTTCAGCAGCGCGAACCGCCTCCAATAGAATGCAGTGCAATACAATGCAATACAGCGGTCTTTAGAGGGAGCTCGTGAGAGAGAAAAACAGAATGTTGCTTAGTGCCGGTTTAACTCAGTTCATGTTTGTTTACAGTCTGCCTTTTCAGAGCAAATTACTGAAAATTACCAATATATAACAACAATATGCTTTTCAGAGAAACCATGCTACACATAAGAACTTTATGCCAGAGAAATCAACACAATAGGTTTTGCTGAGAGACTGGTGGACAAATTCCCAGGTCTTTGCTGTAGAGGGTACAGACAGACAGATAGAGAGAGCAGAGAGAGAGAGAGGGGTGGGGGGCTGAAGGGTGGTAGGGGAGAGAGAGTGATAGTGAGAAGATTGTGAAAAAGAGAGAGAGTAAGAATAAGAAAAGGAGGGAGAGCATGAACATCTGCTGGTTTAAACCAGTTATTATCTCCTGCGCTTGTAAGAAAATATTGCGCCTGGTATCATTTTCCTGGGCTAAATCACAGAGCATGGAGGACAAGGACAGGGGGACAGGGGGATGAAAAGGGAGAGAGGGTAAAAAAAGAGGACAGAAAAAGTAGCCTTTGATGAAAGAGAAAAAGCATGAGGTAGGGTAAAGAGAGAGAGAGAGAAAGAGAGAGAGAGAAAGAGAGGGCTACTGTACTATAGCTATAGGGGAGAACATTCATCACACATCTGCTACTGTTTCACACCTTTTGTGAACATGTGTGTGAGCATGTGTGTACCTTGTGGATGTGTGAGCATGTGTGTACCTTGTGTGTGTGTGTTGTGTTGTGTTGTGTTTTGTGTGTGTGTGTGTGTGTGAGTGTGTGAGTAAGCAAGAGAAGGTATATAAAAAGAGTTCAACTCTGCCCCTGTGTGTGAGATGAAGAGTGTGTGTGTGTGTCTGTGTCTGTGTGTGTGTGAGTAAGAGAGAGAAGGTGTATATATGTGAACTGCCGACTCTGCCCCTGTGTGTGAGATAAAGTGTCTGTGTATGTGTGTGAGTGTGTGTGTGTGTTTGTGTGTGTGTGTGTGTTTGTCTGTCAGTCTGTGAGCTCACTTTTAAATAGGCGAGTGAGAGAAAGTGGGTTTGCTGCTGAATGTGAAATGCTAGGAAGGGAAAACCTGGGACAAGCAGGTGTGGGGACAGCTGGGTGAGAGGAAGATAGCAAACTGACCAGGCAGAGAGGGAGAGAGAGGGAGGGAGAGAGAGAGATAGAGAGAGAGAGAGAGAGAGAGAGAGAGAGATCCCAAAGTGGGGGTTAAGATGAGGTCAAGATTCTGAGAAATTGATGCATACAGCGTGTGTGTGTGTGTGTGTGTGTATGTGTGTGTGTATGTGTATACTATATGTGTGTATGTGTGTGTGTATGTACCCAGTATTCACTTGTGTGTGTGCGTTTCAAACAGGAGTTGAGAAACGCTTCATCAGAGGTTTGTCCTGGCGTTGTGTTTGTTCAGTTTAATCTGATAAAACTGTCTTTATGTGCAACGGGCAGAGGCGTGGCCTTCAGTATGTGTGAGAGAGCGAAAGTGTGTTGACTACTGGCTCCACTGTGTGTGGCTGTGCATATGTTTGATTTTTTTTCATTGGATTCAAACAGAACCAGGAAATGTTCACAGGTAAATTATGGATCACATAAGGCTCATGTTCGCTTTGATATATGTGTGTGTTGGTGACCAGTGGGGTGTTTGGTCAACATTCTGTACTTTACTTGTTCACCAGGAATGTTGTTCCACCGGCAATGCAGTGCAGCAGGAAAAATGGTGTTGGCCATTTGTGTTATGAACATACTACTGAACTGTACTGTTAAAACTGTGCTGTAATTACAGCGTACTGTAAATTTTAGTATATTGCGTACACATACTGTTTTGCAATACATGGCTTTGTGATGTAGAAATTTAGTGATCAATAAATGAGTGCCCCCAGTGACAGTGGCTTTCAGTGCATCAAGTTTGTTTCTTGTTTCTTGTCATGGTAAAACATTTGACTGTAGCTGTTGAAGCAAATCAAAAAGTGCTGTAGGCATTGGACTGTCAGGCTGGCAATACAGCTGAGGTAAAATGATCAGTAGTTTCAGTTTTTTTTTTTTTTACTTCCCAGTCTGTTTGAAATAAAATTT
This sequence comes from Limnothrissa miodon, assembly GCA_017657215.1. Lineage (NCBI taxonomy): Eukaryota > Metazoa > Chordata > Actinopteri > Clupeiformes > Clupeidae > Limnothrissa > Limnothrissa miodon. The sequence goes on from JAGFZM010000209.1 coordinate 443,064, forward strand.
TTAAGCCTTACAGCTGTAATTATAGCGAGATGAGGTTTTGAAAAAAAAAAAAGAAACTAACAAAAAACAAAAAAGTTGAGGTTTGAATGACATGTTTATTTTTGCAGCTTAGTGTAATTAAAATATCCTAAACTATTCTAGGGCCTGGAACAGCGAGCCTCTTCTCACCTCCTGTTGTGTCTTGTCTGCTCTTCTCTTCTATCCTCATCTCTGCAGGAACCGGAGCCAGACTCGCTCGGGCTCTAATGAGGGACAGAACAGACGCCGCCGAGAGCACACACCACAACGCGGCTCCCCTAAAGAAAGAGGAAAAAGCGACACTTTTAATCAAAAAACGAACTGCTTCTGAGTGAGCTCGAGATTGACGCTCGCCTCCATCTGCACGGCCACAGAAGAGAGCCTGAGGAGGGCGTAAGACAGTCACAAAGGCAAAAAAAGCAAAGCAAGAAAGAGAGAGGAAGTGAGAGAGAGAGAGAGAGAGAGAGAAGGAGGTGGATGCATGTGGTGTGTGGAGGAAAGCGAGGCAGCGGGGAGGCCATGAGGTGCAGGAGTCAGGGGGCTTCGTCATCGCCGAGCACCATTCCTTAGTACCGCAGGCTCCACTGACCGACCGTTTGGACGCGCTCACCCCCCACCCCCCTCCACCCTCCCATTCTTCACCACACACCCCCACGTGCACCTCTCTTGCCCCTGCCTTTGCCTCACCTTATCCAGGGGCGAGAGTCTGATATGATCCCCTCCTCCGAGGACTGCTTGATTGTCCAGCCTAAACATCAGGGCCTTTCTGGTCCAGTGGTCAAATCCTGGTAGAGTGCTGCTGTGTCTGAGAAAGGTGCCCTTTCGCTGCAACAAAGGACCATCAGTGTTCTGGAGGTGAAGGATGCAGAGAACTTGACTCTACTTACTCAGTCAACCCTTCTTTTGTGCTGCACGAATCTCTCTAGGATATTACATTGGATATCGGAGAGATTACTTTGTCTTAGCTCTCTCTCTTTTGTCTTTTCTTCCATTCAGCTTTTTTTGTTGTGACGAAAACTTTCCCGGCACCAGCCGTCACCCCCAGGAAACATTCTCTCTCTCTCGCTGAACACCCTGCAGAGGATCATGGGATGCAGGCAGAGCTCGGAGGAGAAAGAGGCGGCGCGGCGGTCACGGCGCATCGATCGCCACCTGCGCTCCGAGAGCCAGCGGCAACGGCGTGAGATCAAGCTGCTGCTTCTGGGCACCAGCAACTCAGGCAAGAGTACCATTGTCAAGCAAATGAAGATCATCCACAGTGGCGGCTTCAACCTGGAGGCGTGCAAGGAGTACAAGCCGCTCATTCTCTACAATGCCATCGACTCGCTCACTCGCATCATCCGCGCGCTTGCCACCCTCAAGATTGACTTCCACAACCCGGACCGGGCGTACGACGCCGTGCAGCTCTTTGCGCTGACCGGCCCGGCCGAGAGCAAAGGAGAGATCACGCCCGAGCTCCTCGGCGTCATGAAGCGGCTGTGGGCCGATTCGGGTGTGCAGGAGTGCTTTCAGCGCTCCAACGAGTATCACTTGGAGGACAACACCGCCTACTACCTGAACGACCTGGACCGCATCTCAGCGCCCGAGTACATCCCCACCGTGGAGGACATCCTGCGCTCGCGCGACATGACCACGGGCATCGTGGAGAACAAGTTCACCTTCAAGGAGCTCACCTTCAAGATGGTGGACGTAGGGGGCCAGCGCTCCGAGAGGAAGAAGTGGATCCACTGCTTTGAGGGCGTCACCGCCATCATCTTCTGCGTGGAGCTAAGTGGCTACGATCTCAAGCTGTACGAGGACAACCAGACGGTAAGGAAGAAATACCAGCATGGGCAATGAAAAACACTTTAGAGTCGTGAAAATACAGCCTCAGAAAGACAAAGTCTGGTAACACTTTTTTTGAGGGCTCTTCATCTACATAAGGGTGATGTTAAGAGTTGGTCGCTATTTTGGACTTTGGGATACAGACATTTCAAATAATTAATGACTTTTCATCATAAACATTAATTAAGTGTCATTAATGTTTGTCCCATGTCATGTTTATAATGGGCCTCTGTCACCCTTATGTAGACCCTCTTCAAATTAAGTTTGATCAAATGTACTACCACATACAGTACAATTCCAACTAATCACTGAACTATTTCTCACTAATTACTGTATAACACTCATTCAGCTAGGTGTTGTTCAGTTAGGCGGATAGGTTAATTTGTGTAATAGGTGTTGTTCAGATAAGCGGATAGGTTAATGTCCTAACATACCCATGTTGCCTTGCTTTACTGTGGGCGCACAAGCAGATGCAGAAGTAACACAAGGGAAAGTGAAGTAATTGCGAAAAGACCTGTGAGAAATTGGGGTTAGCAACCATTCCCTGCACACAGCAGACAATACTAAAGACATCACTAAGGAAACATCACCACAGATGACACAGAGAATAAACAAATACAAAACAGTGGCAGCTGCCCATGAAAGCAACAGCACTGAAAAAATACACATAATTGTGAATTATGCAAAAGTCAGCTCAGGCCACAAACCCTGTGTGGTTGAAAAGCTTCTGAGCATTTTGTTATTTGATATAATTAACATTTAGTTTCTGTGCCACTGTGCATAAACAGCCCACTGAATAAGGTATTTGGTTTATTTGATGAAGTGGCTCAACAAATAATACAAGGTGTAAAATCCCTAATGCTCAGTTCTGACCACATTGTGTTATTGAAGTGTTTAGCTGAAGTTGAAATGAGATAAGCTTCTGGGTGAAGCGCCTACCGGTAGCTCTTTAGAGTGAAACATCAGCATTATTGGGTACTTGGGTTGATACTGAGAATGCCTTGAGGAAAGTTTGCTGTTTACATGGCAGACAAGAAGTTGGAAAAAAGTTTATTGGGACGGACACGTATATCTTTGGACGCTGATGTGGGTTCCATGCGTGGTATGTCCGTTTCATTATTAAATGAATTACTTTAATAGTTTAACCCCTTCAGACCTGAATTATCTTTGCAAAATAAATTTATAAAATATACTTTTTTCCCAGCCTTAATGCAACCAGAAATAAGAATAATTGTTAATTTTTTTGTCAATTTCAATGGACGCCAGGTTCAAACAGTTCCAACTCACATTCCAACAACAACATATTATGACACCATCATCCTAGGGTTAAAGGTGCTCTAAGCGATGTGACACGTTTTTAGGACTAAAACATGTGTTGTTACATACAGCAAACATCTCCTCACAATCTGCTAGCTGCCTGTCCCCTGAACACACTGTAAAAAAACGCGGTCTCTGTAGACAGCCCAGGCTCCACAAACGGCAACATAACACAGTGGGCAAACCTAGCATAACAAACGAAAACGAAACATACCAGTTTTCCAGCCAATAAACAACAAGGTTCATGAGTCTTTTGGGAGGCATGGGAGGGAGGGGGAGGAGTGAGCTATAACTTATAACGCTTGAACCCTCTCTGGAGCCATCCTCCGTTTTGTTTGACAATACTTTGAACGTCAACAAGAAGTGACGTGAAACAGCATCGCTTAGAGCGCCTTTAACATGAACATGAATTTAGGATGAACATGAACTTATCTTATCTCATCTAATCTCATCTTATCTTGTGTTTATGCAGATTAAAATCATTTTCCAATTATGTTGGCACTAAAATAAAAATGTAAAGCTTCATATCTGAGGTGCTCTCTTTAGTCCTCCACCGTCAAAAGTTTTAAAATATAACATTATGAAAATTCAGTTTTTCCCTTTCCTTTTCTTTCCTTTTCTTTACTTACAAATAGCTAACAAAATGTTGTGTAGTGTAGACAGTGTGTGTGCGTGTGTTTTCACACACTTTAGCATCATTTTCTGTGGGCAGTTTTGAAACAGTTTCTCTGTGACACAAAACAGAAGTGCACCTTGCACTTGTCACAGTAGACATGCGTTTTCCCTGAACAGCCAGGCAATTTGCAACTTGTTACTTCTTTTTTTGTATCATAATTTGGCATGTGGTCTATCATGTCGCTCTGCACCTCTTGAATAGGCCGTATTTCCATGGTTTGGTGGTTCTTCTTGGGGAGGACTTGCACATGGACTAGGTGCATTGGAACTGCTTGGCCTCCCTCATTTTCTCAACAATTGGGGCTTCTCCACACGCACAAGAGCTTCTGCCTCTTTCAAGGAGATCCATGACTTTCTGTGGCTGAGTGCCCTTGCAATCTTCGTCCGTGCGACACTCAAGCCAGCTGTTCACTACAGCAACATCAAAGGCATGAGTAATCATGCGCAATGACCATTTGCGGGACCGAATGGAAATCCTGTAAAGGCTGATGAGTTGGTCAAACTTGTCCACTCTTCCCATGGCCTCATTGTATTTCTTTACCACCTCTGGACACTTAACCCTGACAAACCGTGCCTCTCTCTGGTCCCACCTCTCAATTTCATCTTCTTCACCAACACCAACAAAGTTGGAGGCCAGCACCACAGAACGATTATCAAACCACTTCACTAGAACCACCTGCCCATCCCTACTCCTCACTTCATTGTGGTTCCCCCGTCCTCCCTTTGACATTTGCTTGTCTGTCTTCAGTGGAGGCTTTGCAAAACTCTGGCAGTTTCAGCCGCGTGGATTTTCTTTTCTGCCAACACTTCAAGGACATTGTAGGTAGTGAAGAAGTTATCGAAAAAGAGCTTGTGGTTAGGAGTCTGGATTCTCTGGCACAGATGGGTAACCACATCTGCTCCATGTCCTAAAATCTTCTTGCTCTGCTCAGAGAGTTCTGTTGTGGCACCTTGATAGATGAGGAAGTCATAAGCAAGACCACTTTTGCCACAGAGGGAATATACTTTGACTCCCCATGGTTCTGGCTTCCCTTTGACATACTGAAGCACAGAGAGTTTTCCCCTGAAAGGCACAATCTATATACTCATCGATAGAGAGATTTTCCTCCACTTGTAGCTCTAGACAGTGCTTCCTTACGGAGTCATAGAGTAGTCTGACCTTGTAGAACACATCAGTGTCTTCAGGAGGCCTCTCATTGTTGTTCACTAAATGCAAGTTGGAGCGAGGCTGAAAAAATCTCTCACCAGACAAGGTATCCCGGGAAAAGGCCAATATTGATACTGGAAGACCAATACATTCGCACTCTTGGCAAACCCAGTACTCCCATTGCCATGTGTAGACCAACAAGGGCTTCTATCTCAGAAACTGATGCATGTTTATACCCCTTGACTCCTTATTGTTCTGCATAGATGTTAATTGTTGTCATCATCTCACTGGGAACAAAATGCTTAAAGTAGCCATAGGGTGTTAGTGGCTCAGGGGGTACAGGAGCAGGACTTTCCCATGTTGTGTTCACTGGGGTAAACACGGGTACGGCGCCACTCAATATCACTCTTCTTTGTGATGTTAGCTAGAGGGCTATCCACAAGTAACATGTTTCTATAAGCCTCATCAGGCTCATTATTATAATCATCCCTGTCTTAATCCCTGACTTCCTCATCCTGACCTTCTACTGCCTCAATCTTAACTTCTTCCCCTACCAACTGTACTTCGGCCTCATTACTGTCTTTCCCTGAAATTATGAGCAAAATATTATCTGTCTGTGTAATGTCACCATACATTTCCTAAATACTTATTTTGTATTATTATTTACATTAAATTTGTTAATATTAAAGCATGACTATTTTTCAATACAATATACACTCACCAACTCCATCTTCCTCATCGCTTTCAAAAATGTCAATATCCAAAGTATCTCCATTGCCGATCAACTCAAGGACTTCAAGGGCTGTATATTCTGCATTATGGAATATTTTTAACTGATTATCAAATCATTCTTTTGTTCTGATGTACTGTTTTCATAGTAAAAAGGCTATTTGTCAATACTGGAGAATTGACTGACCCACTGTCCATTGAAATGGACAACGATATTTGAAAAAATTCTGAGGTAAAACTTGCACTGAAACATGTGATATTACACTTTAATTCATACATTCCATCTCTAAATAACATATAAAAACTATGAAATCTTGGCACAAATATCGACAAATGAAAATGTACTGTAGAAAATGACCCTTACTTCGACGTGTGGGGTGAAGACCTGCCATGTCTCTCTTTGGTGGTGTAGTATGTTCCCATGGCAACAAGCAAAACTATACTGTAGTTTGATTGGTTAAACATCCAGTTAAATGGACAAGAGGGTTCAAATGGTGTTAAGGCCACACCAATAAAATTAGTTGGTTCTCGGATTTTTTCAGGAAAAATATGGAGCGAGCGAGCGAAATAAAAATAAAAATAAAACAATGTTCTGAAGGTAAATTAGCACATTCACAGTTAATGTTCATTAAAGACATTTACTCATGTGTTAAGGAAAAACTAAATGTGGCCTAATTTATAAACTTTACTTTCACACCTCACAGCACACTTTTTGTCATGCAGGTTTTAGGCAATGTACAAATTCATAATTCTGTCATTCTATGTTAGGTAAAGGTTTGACGGTTTGTCATTTATTTAAGAGAATCTAAGCACCAAGCAAGCTGGCATTGAGAATTGCAATTGGAATTGAGGTAGGCCTATGACATATAATGTAGACTGTCTAGGCTGCTGTAGCCTACGTTCAAACTCATTTTGTCACAGTTCATCACAGGGCATTAGAACGTCAAAATCGCATTGATTCACCAGATAGCAATTAGATAGTGACTAAAACTTCGTGATCAGCGCAACGGAGATGAATCTTCATCAACGTGCAGTCACGTGAATCTAGAAAAGAGACTATTTTTTTTGCATGTGAAAGAGAAGCGTGTATGTGTGCGCGCGCGCGAGGGAGTGTGTAGGCACATGCTATTCATTTATTTATTGATTGATTTTGATGGCGAAACACTTTGAATGGGTTTTTTTCGCCTCTCAATCAATGAAATATCAAACTCACCTCCACAGAGTTGCACAAGCAGACTGCTCTCGGCACCGTGAGTACAACTGCGCAAAGTTCTCATCCTCTTTAATTTCAAAGTACTTTTCAAATGTTTTTCTCTTCTGATCAAATGTTCTAATAATTGCAAACTCTGGCCAAGCAGCATCCACCGGAATCTTTCCTCATATCATGTCTCTTGTCTCTTGCGCTCTGAAGTGAAAGGCGCGATTTGATTGGTTTTCCACGTCACGTGAACGCAGCATGCTTTTTTCACTATTATAGCTATCAGCCACGGTGTTTTTTAGGTTCGTGTGAGTTCGAATTCAATTTTATTTTTATTTCATTTTGCATTTTTTTCAAGCGGCGAATCCGAGAACCAACTAATTTTATTGGTGTGGCCTAAATGTTGCAAAAATAAAAAAAATAGCAAATGCCATGTGACGTCCATTGTAATGGACGCAGGGTCTGAAGGGGTTAAGGGAATCTTCCACACACACATAAACACACACACACGCACACACACACACACACACACACACACACACACCCTCAGGCAACAACCTAAATTCTCATACGTCAACTGTGCATACCGTCAACAATAGAGCCACTGTTTACTAATGGCTTGTGTTGGATGGGATGTCTTTTCCAATAGGACAGGAACAGACTCAAAGAACTGTTTAGGTGGAGAGGTTGGTGTTGAGGGGGGGATCAGTGTTGGTTGTGTTTGTGTGTGTCTTTGTGTGTGTGTGGTTCTGTGTGTGTGTGTGTGTGTGTGTGTGTTGGAGGGTAGGGGGTTGTTTAACCATGGACGGCCCAGATAACACAGTAGAGCCCACGTGAGACTGATCGTCTTCCTGCTATGTGGCTAGTGAGTGCAGCCACCTCCGTTCAGGCTTGCACCTCAATGAGCTTTATCTTGCAAGCTCACTCTTCCAATGTGCCTGACTTATGAGGGCATGGCAAACACATACAAGCACCCCCACACACACACACGCACGTTGCACACACACTCACGTCACACACACACCCACACGCACATAGCATATCACTAAAACGGAAAATACTTGAAGCAAATGTTTTGCCCTTAAGCATGTGCATGGACACATAGACACACACACACATACACACACACACACACACACACACAGACACAGCATTCTGAATGCCGACACACACATTTACAATACTCACACACAAGACAAAGTTAAACCCATCACCACGGCTAGAACTTTCCTTTTGGATTGGTAACTGTGGCTCCTCCCGCATTAAGGCCTCTCCCAGTGACCCTCCGTGTTCCCGGCGGCTGGCAATTAAGGTGATCCCGTTTCATCTCCCCTCCCGACACAGAGTGACATTCCGAAGCGCACATCAGCATGGAGTATCAATTAGTGTGCGCAGGTTATAAATAAAGCCGGAGGAGAGGTTGTTGGGTGGGTGGGGTGGTTGAGGTGAGGGCAGGAGGGTGGTGTGTGTGTGTGTGTGTGTGTGGAAGCACACCGGAGTGATAATTGAGTTCAGAGTGTCGAGGTGTCAAAGTGTACCTGCGAGACTTCTCCCACTGCACGAGGGACACTGTCAGCAGTGCCGGCAGCAGCGACCTGGAAGGAAGTGCAAATAAGTCTCACTTTTTTCCAAATGTGTGTGTGTGTGTGTGTACGTGCGTGTGTGTGTGCGCGCGCGCCCTTGAGGTGTGCAAGTCTGAGTGTCTCTATGTGTGTATATGTGGATATAAATACTTTATGTGCATGTGTGTGTGTCTGTGTCTGTGTGTGTGTGTGCGTGCGTTTGAAGAGAGTGAAGAGATGGATGGCAGGAGCTATCTCGGGGTGGAGGAAATGAAGAGAGGAAATTAGATCCTCACACCTAATGCACTAAGACACAATTGTACCCACACACAGACACACACACACACACACACACATACACACACATAGACACACATACGCTATAAGTCTTTGATGAGAGGATGAGGGAGAATGTAAGTGTTCAAAGATAACCTACAGAAAACTAGGTAATGATACAGTCGCTCCTGAAAAGTTCTGCCCTTGCACATTATTCATTCCCTTTACTTTTAGTAATGGATAGTCAGAGAATACACTCGCTGTCATGTGGCCAGAGTTAACTCAGGTCAGAATAACAATATGACAATGCTACAGAAGCTATGAAGTACAGAATACTATTCACCATTAACATATATACTTTATTCTTTAATGCTCTCAAAACAAATTGAAACACTTAGTAATGAAGAAAAAGACAGACACATTTACTCTTTGCCAGACATCTTTTAGCAGTGGCACTGCATATCTGCCATCTTGTCTTCCTTGCAGGCTTACACCCCAACATTTTTACTGACCTGGGTATCCTGTTGCACCATTTGTTATAAATTAAAATGTTATTTATTACTTTCAGGAGTTACTTAATGACTAAGGCTGACGCCTGAAGTCTGCTAGTAACAGACAAATCTCCACAACACTGTGGGGAGAAAAATCATTCCATGGTTGATAGAGAAGAGAACTACAACCAGCACACTCACTCATTTAGTTATTTACCTGCACTTTCAGTCAATGAACTGACATCCACTCACTCACTTCCTAACGGTTGCTAACTTTTTGTTTGCACTCTCAGTCTCAGTAGGAAATGCCGCCCATGTTGTTGCCTCCACAGAAAAAGAAATCCAATTAACAAAGCAGCGGTTGTTTAAAAAAAGAAAAAACAGAGGTGAGAGAGATAGAGAGCGAGACAGAGAAGGTGAGAGAGAGAGCAAGCGAAAGCGCGAGAGAGAGAGCCGTGGGAACAACAGGAAAGCTGAGAGGAGAGGAGCAGATGGGGAGGAGAGGAGACAGGACAGAGTGATAATGAAATAGGGGCGTTCACAGACACACTTAAACACATGCATGAAAACACACACACACACACACACACACATGCATACACATACACATGCATGTACACAGACAAACACAAACACACTCCTACACACACACACAGGTAATCACTCTCTTCATAATTAGCATTTTAGGAATATGGTAAAAAAAAAAAAAACAGTTAGAGTCCATCACTAATGCAAATGAGCATGGGGCTGCGGTAGCTTTAGCTTGATACTGTAGCTTCCGCTGTCTCTGTGTTTGCTGCTGTCTAACTGAATAACAGTTGGGCGAAAGCCATTTATACAGAAGCCTCTAGGCGTATAAATGGCTGTGACGAGACCGGACCACACAAAAATGATAAATTCTTGGTATACAGGAGCACTTTGAGTCAGAGGTTTGTGATTTTTCAACCAGTGCAGAATAGAGGCCTACCAATAGAAAGGGTTGGGCTCTGGCTACATTTCCCCTCACATAAGGCTGATGTCTGGGAAATTAATATTAAAACTATTGCCTACTGATTGGAGTAAAAGTAGGTTGTCGACATTAGATGGATCATTCTCTTTAGTTAATAGTGATTACATTTTGAAGCGTGATTGAATTTTTTCCCCCAGTCCTTTTGTCTATGTGTTTTTTTGTGTATTTGTGTATTTTTTTCTTCCACTCTTTTTTGTTGCTCCCATCCCTCTCTTAAAAAAAGGGTTACCATGGTTACTGTATCCTAGCAACAGGTGAGGCAAACGCTCCTAATCCAGGGATGTTGACAATGAGCAGTGACTGTACGTGTGTGTGTGTCTGTGTGTGTGTGTGTGTGTGTGTGTGTACTTTATTGCACTCTGCAACGAAGAGATCCAGGCATGACATGGAGGAAAAGAAGAGCAGGTGTATTCTTTACAGGGGAAGAGAGGGAGAGCGAGAGAGAAAGTGGGAGGGATTGGGGGGGTAGTGGGGGGGGGGTAATAGATCTCAGGTGGATGCCACTGGCTCAGACAGGTTGTGTGTGTGTGTGTGTGAGATGGAGAGAGAGTGTGTGCCTGCACGCATGTGTGTCTGTGTGTTCTGGGGACGTTTAGTTCTCTGTTGCATGCAAATGGTTTGCATGCAGCTCACGATGCTGAGAAGCACAGAGCAAGGGTATGAGTTGGAGGTTGTATTCCCCCACTGCAGCATGGGAGAACGCTGGGCAACACTACCTTGTGCCGAGCATCTGAAATACATTATAAATGTCATTTGAATAGCTCTCAAATAACATCACGTTTATCAATTCCATCATATTTTAATAATCCAGTCATGAATGCAAAACAAAAAGCATACCGTGAGGCAAATTTGTGTTTGCCTTCAAAGGCATTGTGGGCATTTGGTGGTCTGAACATATTCTCTCACTCTTTCTCATTCTACCAGTCTGTGAACCCAACATCAGCCTTGCTGCTAGCTGTGTTCCTCCACAGGTCTGAACATAGTAACTAGAACCACACAACAAACATTGAAACTGATTTGCAAAGTGTTAAAATGGGTTATGAGATTCCACATCAGCAAGCCCAAAGAATCAATATACTGTATAGGTGGTGTATTTTGAACAGTAATCAAGTGAACAACAGGTTGAGTTACACACGCCTTAAAGCTCATTTAGCCATGCACAATGTAGAAACTTCATTTCAGTAAAACCACTGCTTGGTGTGCATCCATGCATTTTCTCTGATTAGAAAATGACACTTCTGGGCAAACCATCTTTCTGAAATTAAAATTCACTGTCAAAACAGAGCATCTGCTGGATAAAATTATGTTACTAATTTGCCTGCACCATTTGATACAGTCGCCACCGGATAAAAATGATGTCTCTGAATGGGAGGTTTTGGTGAAGCTAGCATAATGATCTCCAACTGACTTAAGGTAAATGAGCTGAGTCATTTGAAGAGGACACAGAACAGAATTACCTGAAAACACATCAGTCCAGTTAAATCAGAAGCTACACACAAGCTCTTGACATCCTCTTTAGGTGCAGTGCACACTAGAAATTCAGCACACACATCCCGCGAACTACGTACAGGTAGCTATTTTCTACAGTTCCTCTGCTCCACCTTTCATCTTGCAGAGGAAGCAGAAGAATAGGGGCAGCCTTTCGTTTCGCTCGACGTCTCCATTGAATGCTAAATAGATGGAATTATGTTCAAGAGCCTCTTCTCACTCCAGTGATTAGTATTTACTGGAAACAAAGCATTAGAGCTCTCTGGAATCCTCTCATTAATACTGAAGCTTAATTAAGGGTTACGAGTGTCTGGAGGGAGCCGAGGGAGAAGGAAAGGAGAAAGGGAGCGATGGGGGCTGAAAGAGGAGGAGAGGAGAGATGGTGTGTGTGTGTGGGGGGGGGGGGGGGAAAAGGAAGGGGGGGGGGGGGGGGGGGAAGTGTGGAGGGAAGGAGAACTCATGCCGCGGTTTGCGGGGGGGGGGGGGGGGTCAAAAGGATGGAGGGAGAGCTGGAGGGTAAGTGTGGAGTGAAGGAGAACTCATGCCGCGCTTTGCTACGCTTCAGGGGGGGTGGGGAGGGTGGAGGAGAGAAGAAAGGTGAGGTGGGGGTGATGCTGATGATGGTAGTGGTGGTGGGGTGCTCTCAGTATCAGCCTCTCATTTGCTTTCTATTCCATATATCTATTTCTCCCTCTATCCATCCCTCTCTCCCTCTCCATGTGTCTGTTTATTATCAGTCAGTTGGCTACTATTTGATAGCATAGAAATCAACTACAATCAACGTCTTTCAGTGAAACAAGACTACATTCTGTGCCAGAATTTGTATTCATTTATATTGAATATTCTACAGGTGTGAATTCCTGCATGTAAGTATGTGGGAATGCATTATGTGGAGTGTTTGTAGATGAACATGCATCTCCTGGCCATATGTTATCCAGGTATTTTCTTAATAGGTATTTAAAGTATTCTCTTAATGTTTGACAGTATCACATTACTGTGTCTCTGTCGTTCACTGCCCTATGCAGTCATCTTTCTTTCCCCCTCCTTCTCTCTCCTTCCCTCTCTCTCTCTCTCTTTCTCACGATGGATCTTGTGATTTGCTCAGAGCGCCTTAGTGTTTTGTGTAACCTTTAAAACAGCGACCTAGTCATCCTCCCAGGCCCCTCCTTCAGTCACAAGCTGAAGCTACACACCACATGCCTGCTGTCAGTGCGCGTGCAGAAAGACAGACGGACACGCACACATACACACACAACACTCTCTTACTCTTTCTCTCTCTCTGTCTCTGTCTCTCTTTCTCTCTCTCTCTCTCTCACACACACACACATGCATACACAAACATGCACTCATCCTCACCCACACAAAGATGTCACATGCATGCTTGAATGCACACACATGCATGCATGGATGCTTCATATGGGACCATTCACACAAATGCATGCACACACACAAACACAAACACAAACACACACACACACACACTCATACAAACACAGAGCCATTCTTACTACAGCATCACATTCACTTAAATAGCATGTACAGTTTTTTTCCCCTGGTTTAGGTCATTTCACATTACGCATAGAAATACCTCTCAGGAGACTGCTTACAACTTACTACTTACAACACAAAATGGCTTTTTTTAATTTTACCTCTTGCCCTAGAGGGTCATGGGTAAACAATTCACTTCATAATGTATACAGCCTTTTTCCCTTCAGCTGTGAAACCCTAACCAATACTCTCCCTATGGTGATGAATAGAGGCTGATTGAGAGGACCCGATGACTGACAGTGCTTTTCCTTCTTCTTTCCATTTTCTCTGCAACCGACACTCTGAGGCAAATTACTCTCACGGCTAAGGCCTGGCCATCCATTTAGAAATCTCACTCAGAGCACCACATTCAGATCCTACTCCCTTTTGCCATTCATTCTGAACGCACAGAAGCAATATGTTTAACAGAGTCGGGACAGTCAGAGCTCTACGTCCCAAATACATGTGTTTGAGCAAACATGTAAATATTAATTCGTTCAAGTACTACCCATACTTGACATATTTTTTCAAACCTCTTTTCAAAACTTTTCACACACCAACAAAACACAATTAGCCAAACTATTAGTTTTATAAATTTATACATAATATACAGATACTTCATTTCAAAATACAAGACATCTCTTTCTGAAAACATTAACTTTACCAAAACACTGGATATGTGACTCAAAATTAAATAATACTGTCAAAACATGTTTTTACTTTTCTTTTTACTACTACAAGGTGCATGCAGTCAATGAAAGTCCACCAGGTTTAAAAATACCGGCTGTTGTTGTCATCACAAAAACAGCATAGACTTTTATGTTTCAGTTATTGGCATTCAAAACATGCAACCCACCATTTTTGTGCTACATTTCTTAGTTTGAAACTGTACTTGTACAATAAGATTTTTATTTTATTTTACAGTACTGTACACAACAGGAGACACAGTAGAAATACAATTTATGATAAAACAAAAAAAAAGAGTGAGCAAAATATCCATTCCAAATATCCAATATCCAAAACCTACAAGCGTATTCTGTATAGAAACAGGAACAAAAGGGGTCAGATAAAAGGGTTGAACTCAAATGGTCTCTGTGTTCTGCGGGGTTAGGCCACATGTTTTCATCAACATATTTGCATCTTATGTTTTCTAATGCATCTTGAATAAAATCGCTTGGTGTGGTCTCATTGCAGAAGCATATGTTTTATACAAAAAAAAGTTTTGAATCTAGTTGTTTTTATTTTTGTTGGTATGTAGTGTGTTAACATTCACAATAACATCATTTTGGTGGTGGGTATGGCTTATCTGTTAAGAAAATGTAAGAATTGTAGAAACGTGTTGACTGACTGCATATTGTGTGAAACAACATACATTAGGCCTACTGTGTGTGAATGCTATGGCCACACCAGATCAATGTTGTGCTGTATTTAGAGTTTTGAAAAAGTGACTATGGTGTTTGAAAACAACTACCAGTATACTGGCATGTTTCTTTTCCTTGGAGTTAATATGGTCATAAGAACCTTGTGAACACAGGGCTTCTGTTTCTACATATATGACTCTGAATTAGCAGAACTGAACTGAAAAGAATGGTCAGGCATTTCTTTATGGTTGAAAATACCTAAAGAAACCTGCGACAGGGAAACTAAACAGCTCAAAGTTAAAGACATGCTTAACCTCTTAAGGCACACCCCTATTTTTCCTTTTTTTCAAAACAACGGCATACCCAAATTGAAAGCTTGACAGTTCCTACATAGCTTTAGACTCAGTGATGTGCCTCATACCATTGGAAAGGTGACACCCTCAAGTTTTTTCTAGATGAATATGTATGTTTCTGTGACATATGGACACAGAGTTATAGAGGTTGGAACTAAGTTTTTTTTCCGCTCATTTCAAATGTCTATGAACTAACTAAGATATGAAGGTACCATCCATATGATACCCCCAAATAAAAAAATCTAAGTCCTAACTCCATCTGTCAACCTGTTATACAAAAAATTTGAAGTCAAAAGACCAAAAATATGATTTTTGAATATACATTTTTGAAAAATATGTTTATGCGTTTTGATTGGGACCCCTATGTAAATTCCCATAGAGACTTTTTGTAAACAAGAGGGCCTACTGACATTCAGTTCAGTTTATAACTTGAAAACCCCTTTACCTAGAAACATAAAATTGGTTTCAAATGAAAGCCAAGACCCTGGGCTTTCATGTCAGTTTGCTTGATTTGAAGTTACTCCTTCTGGCATTGAATGACACAAGCATAACCATAAAAAAAAACAAAAAAGTGTGGGGGGGGGGCGTCCCATATATGGGCGGGTGTGCCTTAAGGGGTAAAGGTAGAAACTAAATTCACTACATCTGACAAGACTGTTAGTTGTGTAGCCTATAGTAACAGCATGCTAAATCTTCAACACTGAGATCATCAGAGGGGTTGGTGTTTCTCTTTGACATGCAGGATCCAAGTTTACAGACCATTCACCTAGGGGTAAAAATGAAAAAGGTTGGGGTCCGAATGATTTCCAAGATGGCTTCAGAACTAATGGAAATACAGAAATATGTGGTCCACCGAAAATCATTTTGGAAAACACATTTTGGAATGTCTACACGACTAGCCTGTTCATTTAGTAAATATACATTCTTTGGCATGCATTTGCACTGTGGCAAGGCTGAAATGAACTGCTATATTGCATGTTGTGTGCGTGTGTGTGTGTGAGTGAGTGTGCAAATCTGTACATCTTGGCGTCTGGTGGTGCCGTGTGTGAGTGTGTGTGTGTGTGTGTGTGTGTGTGTGTGTGTGTGTGGTGTGTGTGTGTGTGTGTGTGTGTTTGTGTTGGTGTTTATTATTCCCAAGGCGGGCCTGCTGTTCCTGGACTTAGGGGCCATTTGTCAGAGGGTGCTGTGGAGAATCCATTCAGCTTGTGGCATTACTGCAGACCCAGTGATTGAGAGTCTGTGCTCCGGATGGGAAGAGCTCCCATAATGCATCACTTAAAGCTCACAAGAGGGGAACACTGGCAGTGTGGACTTCTCACCACAGAAACCTCTTAGAACTTAGGGAGACTTTAGAGTAGAATTTAGAATCTTGATGGGTTCAATATTGTTGTCTTGGAAAACTTTAACCTAACCAGGCAGCACAGAGATGGTATTCATATATCTTTGTTCTAACCTTCTAAAAACAAACTTGTTGTGACAGTTATGTATTACTTGGCCATTCATCATGACCTGTTTAGCTTAATTTAAGTCTTATAAAATTGCCCTCACAAAAAGCCATTACATAAATAGAGGTTTATTATGGATCGCACCTTTTTTTCACCCTTGCGTTGACAGCTGAGATTGAGGAGCTGGTATCACATAATAGTTGCCTCGAGCTTTGCTGTACAACAACGTACTGTATAGGCTATACATTATATGGAACAGTTTGCTGGCGTCACAACATAGGAGTCATCTCAAGTTCAGGAGGGTGCGTTGGCTTGTGATAGATGTTGCTTCATGAGACTGTTGGTTAAAGGCTTGAGTTTGTGCGAGTGTGTGACCCTCGTGTGACCATGTTTTTCCTCTCCTTGCCCTATGACTGACAATGTAAACAGTGTCTCCCTGTGATCCTGTGGCACATTCCACGAAGAATAGGATCCTGTTAAAAATCCTATACAAAACAAGAGTGTGTTCTGTGGTAGCAGGCAATACTCAGCTGAAGTCTGGTGGTGGCAGTGCCATTGTAATGTAATGCCCAAATTCTTTCTTTTAATCTTCATTCATACATTCAAGGAGGGTGGACATAAACCCTGTCATTCTTTTATTGTAACAAAAGAATCACACAAGCTTGCCATCTGCATTATATGAAATATAATGTAAATGTAATAATATTTATGACTGTTGTCATTAAGTGTCACTCGGTTTTTGACACTGTTTGCAGACATTTTTTTTTTGTGTGGGTGAGGAAGTGAGAGAGTGATTGTATCTGATTTCCTGCACGCTCTCTCAGCTGTGGCAGAAGTCAAGTGGTCTTGCTTTTCAAGTCAAAAGCAAGGGTAGCGATGACAAGTTATTCTCAGCAGGCATCTTTCGTAACTGTGGTGGAGGCTGAACTTAAAGCTAAACCAAGCTTAATTAATTAGGCTACATTTAGCTTAGCATTAGCAAACACTGCGGCAACGTAGAGAAATTACCTCATTTGTATGCTTCAGTGTATGAAAATGTAACCGTCAAACAAGGCTTTACAGTCTGAATGTGATAATTCGGAATGAATTCAAGGGATTCATGTCTTCTGAACTCCGAGAACCCATCAAGCTATCTTATGGTAAACACAGACTGAACCAACAAAACATAACTTTTTATGTAGCAACCCTGGAATCCCTGTTTCTCCTCACTGTTTATATGTGCCAATTCTGTGAAGCTCTTAAGTGGAGACATTTTATGACCTCTGAGAACACTATTTTCCAAGCATATGTTCTTGACAGCAACTTATGATGACTTGTGGCAAGTAATGGAGTATGTGCACCAGAGGAAGAGAAAGCAATAGATACAGGGGGGCACATGGAGGGGAGAGGGGGCGCAGGGGAGTTCAAGTCCGGGACTCTGAATGAGTTTAAGCTGCTTGACTATGTTGACACAACACCTGGCAGTGAGACCTGGCTAGCCTGCGCTGATTATCTTGCTCTATGAATGTGGTGTGTGCGTGTGTGCGTGTGTGCGTGCATGCATACGGGTAGGTGAACAGATGGCATGTTTACCTTAATCTACGAATCTGTGGGGTCACTTGTAGTGTTAACATTGACAACAGCCAGGCTGTTTTTTTTGTTATGTTCAGGAATCCTACTGTTAAACCAAACACAGAAACACAACTGCAGTGCTATTGAAAGAAGTTTAGCTTTTTTTACATACCTGATTGACTGAGTGACCACATATAAATCACAGAATTAAAGAACTGATTGTTATCCATGTTGTGGGTGCAGCTATTGGATCTGTGAATGGTCTTTGTGTGGGTTCTTCTTCTCATTCTGCCCCAGGTCTTATAAGTGCAGTGAAGCCGGCCCTGATTCAAACACAAAAAACACGCAGCACACACACATAAACACACAAACACACACACATACACACACACACAAACAGAAAACGGCATCAAGACACAGTGTCCTAAGTGCTACATTACTGCTCACGTTTCTTGTTTGGAAAACATAACCTCATGTTAAAAGCCACACCAAGGTTTGTAGGTTAGAGGTAGAGCAGGGGTGGAATGGTGAATTTTAGGCATTAACGTGACCCCTGAAAGATAAAGTTTGCTGGCAAGAGCATGCAAATCCAGTGTTATTCAGTTGGTTAATATTAGCTTACTTTATCAACCTTGTAAGTTGTGATAAGTTGTTCAATGCCTGCTTTTTTTCCTTCTCATCCTTTCTCCCCATTTCTCGTTCCTCACTTCTTCCTTGCTTTCCTTTTCTCCCCCCTCCTTTCTGTATCTGTCTTCAGAGTCGCATGGCGGAGAGCTTGCGCCTCTTCGACTCGATCTGCAACAACAACTGGTTCACCAACACCTCGCTAATCCTCTTCCTCAACAAGAAGGACCTGCTGGCTGAGAAGATCAAGCGCATCCCGCTCACCGTCTGCTTCGCCGACTACAAGGGCCAGAACACCTACGAGGAGGCAGCGGTGTATGTGCAGCGCCAGTTCGAGGACCTCAACCGTAATAAAGAGACCAAGGAGATCTACTCGCACTTTACCTGCGCCACCGACACCAGCAACATCCAGTTTGTGTTCGACGCCGTCACGGACGTCATCATCCAGAACAATCTCAAGTATATCGGCCTCTGCTAGGACTTGGGGACTTCTTGGGGAGGGATGGGGGCAAGACAGGGGGACAAGCAGCTGGGGAGACTGGGGGTACAGCACATGCATTGGGGTTGGTTGTAGTAGTGGTGGTGCCGTTTCCTGCTACTGCTACAGGTTGTGGAGGCTCTGCAAAATGCCTCTCCGCTGACACAGAGAGAGACACACAGTGAAAGAGAGGGAGCAGAAGAAGGAAAAAAAAAGAAAAGCAAGAAGATGAAAACTGAGAATGAAAAAAAGCTCTGTTGCCTGCCTGCTCCATCTCTTTCTCTCAAGGTCAAATGTGATGGGCGGGTGGCCGAGGGCGTGGGTGAGGGAGGAGTGATGGGACAGCGACCATCTTGTTTTGAGTGATTGATGCAGAAAAGCCCAAGGGTCCACATAGATTTTTACAAGGTTGACATAAATGTGTTTGCACTGAATGAGTATATGCGTATGTAGACATACACACACACATACACGTGCACACAGAAACATGGGTGAACACACATAGATAAACACACATGCACACACACAAACCACTCGACTTTATGTTTGTTCACACACAAGGACTTGGGATCAATAGTCAAGCACTTGCTTGGAAACACTGGAAATTGAAGTCAAGCCACTCGCCTGACCCCTACCCAGTCCCCACCCCACCCTCATCCCAGTGCTGTGGATGCAGAAGGAGCACTTCAACTTTGTCCCTCCCATCCCCTACCCTCACCTTGGGGTTTGCTCCGTCTTTTACAGTCTTTTATTTGCCTGAGTTGAGTAAAGCTGCTTTGTGAGATGATATTTTAAAATTGATTGAATATGGTGGCTACCACTGGATGGGGAACACCAATTGAGAGCACAGGACTAAAGTCAAAGGTCATGTCACCTGACTCCATTCCAAAGGCTCCACAGCAATGGCTCAGAGTTTTAGAAATTCTTTAATTATTTTTTTTCATACACTGAATGGTTCAATTGAGTTATTTTTTTCAAAATGCTGTTCAAAGTACTCATTTTCCCTTCTTTTCACGATCAGTGTGAAGATTTTAAAATGAGCGGAGAGTGTGGAATAGCACAGACCATTCCAGTTTCCAAACAAAAATTAACTGTGCCAATTTTAATGTAAATAAAACAGGCCCACAAATCATGTTATTCTTTTGGTTTCTACCGAGAGAAGAATTCAGATTTGCATGGTTTTATTACTTTGCCACTTTTAAAGTTAAAGTTAAATAGAATTTAGTTTAACTTGTTTTCATACAGATCTTTTTTGTTTGTCTGTTTATGAAGACATACCCAAAATATATAAGTCTAACACTGTGTACACTTGTACAGATGTTTTTTCGAGAGATATTTATTGAAAAGAGCTGTATAAGTAAAGAAAGAACGTGACCGTGCTGTCAGTGAGCCTCAACTTAGCAAGTGAACTGAGAATCTATGCTAGAAAAGCTGGAGACTGTAAACATGAAAAAAATGAAGAAAACATATTATCCGAACGAGCAAAAACAAATTTCTTTCATTTCAAAAAACACCACAATCGAATGGACAGCGTCCCTTGGCATATTGTGTATATAATCTGTGGGGGGGTGGGGGGAGGTTTCAACTCTGGCAAAGAGAAAACTGAGGATCCATTAGGCCAGGCCAAAGGAGAAGCGAACAAGGAAGAAAAAGTAAAAGAAAGAAAAAAGAGAGAGAAGGAATAAAAATTAGGGACAGGCCTGTTCCACCTTCCTCATGTCCCGCTCCCAGTCCATCTGTGAGGAGTCAGAGGATGCATCCACCTCTCTGCTAAGGGCTTCAGGCTTGACTTGACAGGATGTCCACTTAAAAACAACAGCAACAACAAAAACAACAACAACAACTGCAACAACAACCTGAACGGTTTAGAAAAAAATAATATATATTACAAAAAAGAACAATAATAGTAAATAAAAATAATTATGCAAATTGTGCCTGGGCTAAGGATGTTTTTGTGAGGTATTTTTGAGAAAAACTGGTGTACATGTCGGTGTGTGTGTATGTGAGTGAATGTCTTACTTTTTCACTGCCATGCTTTTCATTATTATAGATCACATCCGTTTCATCAGATACATTCATTCTGTATCCCTATAACTAACAAAATGTGTTCACTCCATTCAATGAACCAATTGCAGGGCCATTATTTCATTCAATGGTGGTATTTTCATGTCTGACATTATTTTATACGTGATAATGATGGGATTCATATCCGGTTTGCCCAATTCTTATACCCATTTTAAATGGCCTGGCATTATTAATAAAAGAAAATGATGGCAGATGTAGACATTACAAATCATATGAACGTTTCATCTGGTTGTGTCAGTGTTTCTTTTCTTTAAATCAGATTTCAGATGAGAGTGAGAGTGAGACTCGGCAGTAAAAATGGTTGAACCACGTTAATATTGACCTGTATAACATAACTCAATGGTATTAGCTGGTACAGGGCAAATGCATGGGCTTTATCTGAGCAGGAGCTCCAAAAAATTATATGCTAACTCAAAACTTACATGTTAATCTGAAAGGAGGGGTTGAGTCTTGTACAAGGAAGTTGTACTCACAGCACTGTGCAGCATTGGGCTTTGAATGATTTATTTGAAGAAGCTGCAGGCTACTGTTGCTGACGTGCCTGCGGTACCACTGTGGTGATGGAGAGCTGAAGAATCCCAGCAAGGCGTCCATCTATCTGCCTCTCTCTTTCTCTCTCTCCCTGAGAGGTGTGTAATTATCTGCAATTATGCAACGGGTCATTACCTCAACATTGTGCCTCTGAGGAGTTCCTCTCATACCTGCAACCACTGACTTAATCTATTAATGGTCAATGCACTTGAGGGGACATGGGTTTGCCTAGAGGCCTTTTTGAAAACATATTATGGCATTACAAAAATCTATAGGTGATGTCATTTGTCTACTTTGCACGTTATTAGAGAAAAAAATGCAGTTATTTGATTAAAGAAAAGATTGCCTCTCAAGAGTGTGAAAGAAAGTTTGGTACAACAACTGCAGAGCCTTATCATAACATAACATAAATTGAATTTATTCTTACAATTCCACAAATCTCATTTCTTACAGAAATTGCTCTATTTGGCGGGCAGATACACTAATAACAGCAGCGCAGTCACATAGTTTTGTTCGCAGTGTGGAGATTTCATAAAGAAGACACAGATGCGAAGTCTATCGCGTGCAAGGGAAAAGTTTCAGGACATTCAGTAACACATTCCACTGTAATTGGTACACACTTTCATGGCCCCATGATGTTGCATTTCATTAGACCAGTCTTTGTTTAGGGGAGGGGGTGGGTGGATAGGGTTGTTGACAATATTCCATTATCAACCAGAACTCTTGAACATCCACAAATTTAGACTGTTTCTTTGAAGCGGGACAGGTTTTCATTTGGACGTATTGCTGATTGCTGATAAACAATGTATTCTGTGATGAATTCATATCTCATTTAAGATTATTTGACTGTCTGTCAAGGTCATTTTTCTGAGAACAACCATGACATAAATATATATTTTAATCTTGCCATGTATTAAATGAAATTAACTGAATTACAGTAATCCAGGAATTATTCCACAAGTGGAAAAACAAGATGTAACTTTCAAAGGTGCCTAAGTGATTACTTTTTTGTAGAAAGTTTTTCGTTCAAACGTTCCAACTTGTGCATGTCTTAGTAACACAGTGGGGTTTTGTTGGTTGTGAAAAGCATATAAGTAGGTGAATGAATGCCATGCACACCCTGCAAGATGAGCGGAGAAGAGCCAGCTAAAGTTAGACCTTGTGACAGTCATGAGGAGCTCACTGAAGGAGATGAGCTGAAAAAAAAGATACACAAGGAGGGACACAGAGACTGGAGGTGCCCACTAGAGCGACAGAGAGATAGAAGTGGAGATTAAACTTGAGGGGAATGTGAAACAGTCACAAACTAGTGGCACAGTATAAGTGTAGATCTATGTGTATGTAGGCCTATTGTAAGTCCACAGATAAATGGTTTGTCTCTGAGAAAATGAAAGCCAAGGCTTCACAACTCAATATCACAACAGAAAACATTCACATTATAACACATCAAAA
This sequence comes from Limnothrissa miodon, assembly GCA_017657215.1. Classification (NCBI taxonomy): domain Eukaryota; kingdom Metazoa; phylum Chordata; class Actinopteri; order Clupeiformes; family Clupeidae; genus Limnothrissa; species Limnothrissa miodon. The sequence goes on from JAGFZM010000209.1 coordinate 466,205, forward strand.
AGCACTCATGTCCTCTTTGACACACCAGCAGTCTACATACAGTAGGTCATATCAGACCATGTGACATAATCTTTCAACAGCAGACCATATCTATCTCAAAACACACACACACAAACACAAAGACATTAACACTCTGTCGACATCAATGTGTTGATGGTGCTTCCAGCATCAACGGCTAGCAGACTGGTGAGAATTAATGTTTTGGTTAAGGGGCTTTTTTGACTGCCTTGTGTGGCCCGCATCATTGATTAGTGAAACAGAATAGCACTGAGGGCAAAGGAAGAGCCATCATCTCACTCCGATCAGGGCATTAACAGCCATTAAGAAGATAGTCAGTGCACTGTGACACTGACCCTGCCATGGACCTCTCCAAATGGCTGAAGACTTGCTAACATTTCCCTTTCAGCCAATTACAGCAGCTCGTTCCAAAGAGAAAAATGGGCCCCGCATTATTTCAGCAGCGCAAAAATGTGCAAACGTCAGCTGCTAATAGAGCAGATCACCAGCCTCTATGAATTTGAACTGGTTAGCATTCACCTCACGTAGTGTGCCACACACATACAGTCATGCAGCAGAAAAGAGGGCACAATCTAACATGCTTGGCATGACACAGCAACCTACGCCTATGCCAGTTTTGCCATTTCTAAATAAGGCTCTGCCATTTCCTTTTCGCTACTGCCACCCACAGGTTTAAGGGAGCCTGCTAAGTCAAACACAGCATAAAACGAACGCCAAAGTTGATAGCCTACACATAGCCTAAAGGTTATAGATCCTACAAACAGCTGTTTCCCCTGGATAAAGTTATAGATTAGATATGTATTAAACTAGAGAGAAAATTAGTTAAATCCTGACAGCCTCAATATCTTATTAATAGCTTATGTTTATTTTCATCTGTTAAATAGAGCAGGGTCGCCCTCTGCTGGTGGTTGGGAATGTCCATCACATTTCCTTCACACTCTTTATTTTTCTCCTCAGTTAAGAAACTTCATGAAGCATTCCCGTCTTAATTAATCTGAGTTTCATTAAATGTGCTTTATATAAATTGACAATCTACAAAGAAACGGAAATCTATATTTTGATCAAACTATTAATTTTCCGTTTTTTTATTGACAATGACAATTTGGCAATTTGTTTTACTGATCTAAACGGATGAATCGGCAGAGCCACGGCTACATTTATATGATCCATAGACGGACTACAAACGGTGCGATCACCAAGCACGTGACACGTGGGCTTGGCAGAAAAGAGGGTTGCCATAGTGACCAGGGGACGGCTCTGATGCAGCAAACAGTGACCGAGATAAGGTTTCTGTAATTTAGCTGGTAGCTTGGTTACTGTGCGTTTTCAGACGGACAAGTAAATCCATAAACCACCAGGAACCCCCCTCTGTAAGTTTTTTTTTAATGTAATTTTATCTTGCATATAGTTGGTGCTGTTATGGGCAGCGGTTTGAATATCATTTTTTTGCTGTTCCAAAGCCTAGGAATATCTCACGATAGCTAACAGTGAGAGAGTAGCTTGGGCCTAGGAATAAACAATACTTTTTAGTCATTCGCTTCGCTACCAGTAAAATTAGATAAAATTAGCCATTTCGCCATTTCGCTATTTCGACCTATTTAGTATTTATCATGACATTTTCGAAACTCAGTGTTGCTGTTAAATTGTTGACATACCGTAAACTAGTTTATCAGATTTATCAGACTTTTTGATGTAACACATATGTTTAATATGTCAGAGGCTTATGGAAACAACGGTGCTTGTTATTCTCTTGTATCATGACAGATACAAGAGGTCCCAGGAGCTCAGCGAAACTGAATGTTAGAGCAGAATGCACTTCTCTCCACCTGTCAGTCGAGACAGAGTCATCAGTGACTTCCCAAAGGTATAACCAGACGGGCTCTGGTATAACCCTTTCATAATTAAAACAGCTGGATTATTTCCATGCACTCAAGCGTGGTTTGTAAGCCATGTTTTGTGGGCACTTCTACAAGGGGCTGCATTGTTTATTCACACTGTCACATATTGATACACTCAGATCAAAGCGACAAAAATCGCACATGGTGTCCTGTGTTTTCCTACTTACAGTAATAGTTATGTTACGTTTAACGCTGGGGACATCCTGTTAGTTGGCTGCAGATTAGTCTTTAGTGTAGATTGGCGTGATTGGAAATGTGTGATTCAAACAGAGGGACCTCAGTGCATGTCTAACTGTAGGATCACAGGACCGAGAAGTTCTTTCAGTTCCTAGGGCCCCATACAGTCCTGTCCAACAGATTGCTTGGACTAATATGTCTCCTCCATTCTTTGCGCTATTTGACTCCTATTGATGGCCCACAACCTTCAGTCACTCCTCTTCTCTTCTTACACTCTTACGTACATTTATTAGCCTTGCAAGTTTATAATCTCATTTCTGTGAGATGTGATGAGGTGTCACACAAAGTAAGTTCAAGATTAAGATCTGACTTGACAGGGTTAGTGTGATTTTTATTTTCTTCAGTGCAAATCACCTTTCTTCAGGTCAGAGTGTTGTCATTAGCATGTGATCAAAACAGTAGACACATTGTGTAAGAAAAATACTGTCATAGGGCAATATCACAGCACTCAATATTTTTGTCACAAGCTGTGTTGTTATTTTGAACTTGGAAACAAGAGATTTCTGTGCTGCCGTAGGTACCATATCTGGAACTAGCATACTTTCGAATTTGAGTGATGTTTATTTAAGGTCACTTTGAAGAAAGACTTTTGTTGATGCCAGTGAGTGAGCGCTACAGACACGGCAGGAAATTATGGACAGATGGCACCCCCTCAGCCTGCAAATTAAATTCCTCCAGGAAATCATATGGGACATCGTGCCTAATACTCTATTTGTGGAACATGTAGCTGGGATCACAGTTTTGATTGTGAACAGGATGCAGCAGACAGACCATGACAACTGGCTATATGACTGGCTATATTTTTTGGTCCATGAATTATTTCTAAATTAGTCTGATTTTGTTATATTATTAGGGTTAAGGTTCTGCTTATTTGTTACTAAAATTGTCACTTGAAGCAGCTACAACCAAAGTCATTTGAATGATCGCACTAGCTTCAAATTCTAAAATGATCATCAAGCCTTTTGGTTAGAGCACCAGAGTATGTTTTGTTTGGGTTTTGATGCATACATGGAGACAGAAAACACTGGGAGTCGTAGCCTAAAAAGCAATGTTTCAGACATCTTTGTAGTTCTTTGTAAACAGACATGGATACTGAATAAAAGAATTGCCTAACAAAGCTAGGAATGGAATTAAAACATAGTCTTCAAATATAACTGTCCAGAGAAAATGTTACCAACCACTCCTTACATAATGAAGTCCTCTATTGCTTTGTGAAGTCATAACACCACTATTTCCTCCAGATCTAAGGCATAAGACAGTGTACAGTCACATGGATTTGTAACCATAGGCAATAGGCCTTAGCCTGGAGTCTGTCATCTCAGGTGCATGCTTTCTTCCCTCGCAGTGCTATAACCCACAGGCATGTCTGCAGAAAAAAGATGACTGGAACACAGATGCAAAGATAGCATGCAAGGAGAGGGCAGAGCGACAGCAAGCGTGAGTAATACTAGTGTGTGTGTGTTTGTGTGTGTGTGTGTGTGTGCGTGCGTGCACGAGTAAAGGTGTGTTTAGATAGGATGGCTGGTCCATTATTTAGTGTGTGCATATTTCTAATTGAGTGTGTGTGTGCGTGTGTGTGTGTGTGTGTGTGTTTCAAAATAGATAAGTAGGTTAAATAAAAAATAAGTTCCTGATAACGTATCAGGTAATTTTTTTTTTTAATTTCCTTTAAGGTGGGACAGGCTGAAGATGTCTAAAGCAGTGGTGATTGGAGACCTGAACGTTGGCAAGACATGTCTAATTAACAGGTGTGTTAGGGCAGAGAAGACTCTAATGGGCTTGGACATTAGTGGTTTATCTGGTTGTTTATATGGAAAGCAGTCTAAAAGATTTGTGGGTCACTTGTGCTTTCAACAAGATGTATAACTGAAAATAAATTGCTGTATGCCTCGCCCTATAAGTCTACATTTGACAGTCTAGCAGGCAGCTGAACTTTTTATGATCTTTTGCTAGATCATGGAGGGTCGGTTTATGGCCCATGAATTAGATTTTGAGAATTGTGAACAACATTATGAGTTGTGACTTAATCTTTTTCAACAAACAGGCTGCAGGGTTTAAATATTCTCCAAACTATTCTGTTTGTTTTCTTCGCTGCAGGTTTTGTAAGGATGTGTTTGACAGGGATTACAAAGCCACCATCGGGGTGGATTTTGAGATTGAGAGATTTGAGCTTGCAGGGATTCCCTTCTCTCTTCAGATGTGAGTGTTCTGTGTGTGGCCAAGTTATTAGTGTGTGAATTCTATGGATTAAATTGGATCTCTAGTTAAGACATCAATGTCAGCTCTCTGATTATTTGTCAGCTGGGATACGGCGGGTCAAGAAAAATTTAAATGCATCGCTTCAGCCTACTACAGAGGAGCTCACGGTAAGACAGTGTCCTACCACAGGATAGACAAACTTGAACAATATACAATAAATGTAATTACATTGTATTGCATCCTCTCTACAGTAATGATCACAGTCTTTGACATGTCAGATATCAGAACACTGGAACACACTCGGTAAGTCCTCTACACTCATTAAAGTGTTTCTAGAGGACTCATAGACTATTGTGCACTTATTGTGCCTTTGGTTATTAATCATTGGGTATTTTGACACACCATTATTTTGTGCTGATGAGTGCTTGTCTTGGTTGTTTTCCACCCCAGACAGTGGCTGGTGGAAGCTCTGAGGGAGAATGAACCCAATGCCTGCTCGGTGTTCCTGGTGGGGACTAAGAGTGACCTGATGGTGGGTTCCAACACTTTTAGCACAATCAAAAAGTATACATACACACACACACACACACACACACACACACACACACACACTCATATAGTACTGATACACACAAACAAAAACACACACATGCAAGTAGTCATTAATATACAGTAGTGATTAAATCTTCATTTATATGTTAATTTACTTGTATTATCCTCTTCAGTCTCAAGAGATGCGGGCGAGTTTGGAGAGAGATGCTGTAAAGATGGCATCAGAGTTACAGGCTGAGTTCTGGATGGTGTCATCAAAAACAGGTGACTATGGAAATCACTACACTGTAAAACCAGTGTCTAGTGAAATAAATACATTTTGTAAATCTGTTGAAAGTGACCTGTGAGCTGAGCTGAAAAATAAGCAAATATGGCATGGATTATTCATAGAAATGCTATCTTTGTGTATGTGTGAGTTCATTATTGTTTTGGGGCTGTATGTTCATCAGGAGAGAATGTGAAAGAGTTCTTCTTCCGTGTGGCTGCGTTAGCCTTTGAGGACGCTGTCCTGCGTGATCTGGAGGAAGGTGTGACACAGCGCATCGGCCAGGGAGATATTCTCAGTAAGATGACCTCAGGAACATGCGATCGCTACATAGAGAATCCCCCACCTCCCTTACTTACCTGATGTTTGTAGGAAGTGATTGTAAAGCCCTCTAAGTGTTTATGTCTTGTCTCTACCTGTGGCTGGTTTTACCTTTAAGTACTCGTCAGTCCTCCTGAAGGAATGGCTGCTCTATGCTGGGGGGATTTGCTGAAGAGAATCTGTCTAATGCAGAGGATGTTCACTTGTTTTGTGACACTCTAAGTCTGTATTTGGATCACTGCTGTGCTACAAAGAAAAAACATTAATTGTTTTTAGTGACCTGATATTTTGCGCATCAACATGAATTGATTCATTTGGACATGCCATGCCAGAAAAGCATGCTCTGCAGTGAAACCATTTCCTTTATTATACTATAGAACAACAGCACAATAGCCAACTTGGTTCGTGTGTTTTTTTAGGGGCATCACTGGAGACTCAGAACAAGGAGGTGAAAAAAACATGTTGCTGAAACCTCAACCCTCTCCAGCATGGAGGGACTGAAGACCTGCTGAAGAGAAGGGAAAGGGAGCGTTCAGAGAGGATAGAGAAGAGACTGAACTGTGAAACAACTCTGCTGCAGTGCTGTCAGCAGTGCCCTGGAAAAAGCACCCTAGATCTGCTTGTTGTTCTCCCTCTTTGAAAGAGGACCGGCTTTGACTCAGACATACACTCAGTTGCATTGTTCTTCTCATGTCATTCTGTTGTGTTGGATATAAAGAGACAGTGTTTACAGTTCTGTATTTAATAGACACCAAGAAAAAAAACATTTAGTAGACACCAAAAAAAATGTAGACGCTAATGCATTTAATCTGGCTTCACAATCATGTTTTTGATGAATTGGCTTTACTATACAGTAAATTGCCCTACCAATACCTTTCTTGAGTGAACATATTATCTCAAATCACTGCCTCTGCCCATTACAGTATATGCAATGAATGTTATTCATGATGTATGTGTATGTGTGGAAGTGCCAATCATGAAGGGTTTTTAATGTAGTTCTTTTAGATCAGTATTGTGACTGAGCCATGTGGTATAAAGGTACTTTAAAATCAGTCTGCTCCAACATCAGAGACTGAAGTATAATGGATTTTTTTTTTTTTTTTTTGTGATTTAACTAGATTTTTTTCTGTGAAGTTTCTAGGTTATTGAAAGAGATGTTTGATAATAAAATTACATCATCAATTCCTACAACTTGATTAAGCTGTTTTGCTGTCATATTTTGATTGAGATTCATGATGAATTAAGCATTATAAGAATGAAGTAAAGGCCTTTGTAATCTGAGTTGTACATAAAAAAAATTGTAATACTTTATTCATTTATTTATTAAATTAATATTAAATTAATTATTTATTAAATGTATTAAAAAGTTATTAATTTTTGTTGAGACACAAAACGACATTTACGTTACATTAACCCTTAGCCAGTTTTTAAAGGATGTATTGTCACAAATGTGGAGATGTGTGAGACATGCAATTAATCTGTTAACTGGCCTGTGCTGTGTGTCAGAGCCTAATCTGATTATGTTACTATGCAGCTGCGGCGCTAAACAAGTTTTTATGATGGAGGTGAGTGCAATTTAACGGGTCTCTTCTATATGTGCTTCTATGTTGTAAGTGCGTACCAAGGTCTACCACATTGAATGGACTGCTACTGTAATCAGTCACTGAGAGCCAAGTTGTGTACAACGGGAGAGGAGTGAAGGATGGATGCCATCTATGTTCATCTGGAACAACCCATTTTAAACAGAGGATGGGGGCTGACTGCGTCATCTCCCCCCCCATCCCAGGAGGTTTAACTGCTCTTAACCATCAAGGCAGTTCTCACACTCTGGATCCTGTGGTCACAATGACTCACTCCAATGTTGGCTAAGACTAAAAGACTCATATTCCCATGATGGGTGTGGTCTACAGTTTAAAACTTATAGATAGATAGAGAGATAGATAGATAGATACTTTATTGATCCCCAAGGGGAAATTCAAGGTCCCAGCAGCTTAAAAAATCACACACAACATATACTACAGTGCACACAGGATAAGAAGCAAATCAACAAAACAACATGACTAGATCAACATTACTAAAAAGAACAATAGAATACAAATTTTAAGGGTGGAGATGCGCATGAATGTACTGTGGTCCAGTATGAGGTGTGTGTCAAGGTAGTGCAAATGAGTCCAGTATAGTGCAACAGTGCAAGGTTAAAAGTCTAGTGACCAGCAATAAATATGTGCATATGTAAATATGGGCAATAAAAAATATAAACATAGCAATTTCTAGTATGTATATGGACAATTAGATAAAAATAAAAATAGCCTAATAATATAAAAATTACAGCATCTGTAATCTACAGTGCAAGGATAAGGGTTCATGCATCAGTCAAGTATGAATGTCAAGTATCAAGTTACCTATTGTTATTGGTCAAGTATGAAGTTACAAGGAGGGCTTGTGCATGTGGGCTAATGTAGCCAGTAAGGTCCGTAGGCTGTGTCAATAATACACAAGATCTCTAAATAAGTGTTTCGTTTTCTCGAGATCTCTAAATAATTATGTCGTTATCTCGGGATAACAAGGTGAAAATTAATTATCACGACCTTGGCCACTCTTGGCTTCCGTAGACCCTCAGTGTAGTGAAGCTTCATCTGATATGGAGAAACTGGTAGTTAGCTAATTACATTTTCTGGGTAGCTTGCTCACATGTATTTAATTTAGTCCCTAATTTCTCCAACTAGACTAGAACAACAAAAAGACTTTGCTGTGGCAGGAGTTTGGAGCAATAAATAGATAAAAGTCTTCAGCCAATCTATGTCAAGTTTGCTGACCTTGTGATCCAATCAGAAAGATGTATAGACTTCCGAGGCGGGTTCTCTTTGCAGTGTTTTGAATCAGGTGGTGCAACCGGACGTGGCTACTTCTCCTTCGGGGCTCGTTTACGTGCTCCTTTATAAGAATTGTGTTGATGGTAGTTTTATGTCTTGTGCAATGATTTAGCTTTCAAATAACCGATCAACGCACGCAGTCTGCCCGGAAGCTGATGACGGTATGTTTGTGCTACTTCACATATACAGCTAGCAAAACAAGCTAACGTCAAGTGAAGTTAGCAATAAGCAATAAGTTTCCAAGCAGCATGCATATATCGCCGTACATTGAAAGCATCCATCTTTCCCCCTGTATCATTTGCAGCGAATGCTGTTGTCAACCCGCATCCCACGTCAACCCGTCATTTGAACTACGAACGTTATGTTATTTTCATGAAAAAATGTGACAAGGACGTAAGCCAATAAAGACCATCCTTTTCTTCGTAGGTCATCAGGATGACCATCACAATGAAGACAAACAAGTCTTACAAGCTAGTGGTTCACAAGAAAGGCTTTGGTGGAAGTGGTATGTTGTAAAATAATATTGAATTCAACTTTTACGTTGACTTACTCCCAAAAAATGTCATCTGCAGAGTCAGGAAAGGTTTATCAGCTTTTGCTGAGGTGGTTATATCTGATGTCCTTTCTGTGTAGATGATGAGTTGATGATGAATCCAAAGGTGTTCCCCCAGGTGGTTGTGGGGGACATTGTAGAGATTGCACATCCAAATGATGAGTACAGGTAAATGATTCTTGCATCAATGACACACCTGCTAAAATGCATTCAGATTTAAACCAACTAATAGTCCTGCACTATAGTTGTACACATCTTTCACTCAAATTATTTCTATCAAACACTCCCTCTATTGAATTGTGTATTTCCACTTTGCCATCAGCCCTCTTCTGCTACAAGTAAAAAGCCTGAAAGAAGACTTGCAGAAAGGTATTCCAAGTTATTGCTGTCCTAAATTTGAGTTCTGCCCAGTGTGTTGAAAACGCACTAAGACATCCTATGATTGACTATGGTATTCTATGATGCATGTAAAAGAGTGGAAAGTTCATGTAGACTTGCACACATACTACAGTTATAACATCTTTCTGTTATACCTCTGTCTCTTTTTCAGATCAGATCAGTGTTGACCAGACTGTGGCCCAAGCCTTTAAGCTGCGGGCTTACCAGGATGTCATTATCAATATTGTGGATGCAAAGGTTATTACTCTTATTATTTTGTATTACTCAGTCATCCCATGCTTGACACCTTCTGTTGATTTTAATGATTTCTCTTTTTCTTGTGTGAGAGTACCTGACTTAGCCTGCATCCTATGCTTATGATGGTGCATCAGGCCTACATTCATTTTCCATTTCCTTTTGATTTTCATAATCTTAGTACATCATTGCTTTCTATGAAATGTCTAATAATACCTCATTATTTTTGTAGGATGTGACACTTGATCTTGTGGAGCTTACATTCAAGGATCAGTACATTGGTCGAGGGGACATGTGGAGACTGAAGAAGAGTCTGGTGTGTGTGTGTGTGTGTGTGTGTGTGTAAGATCTTGGTCTTTTTTTTGTTTTTCAAGAACTGAGTTGTTCCTGATGAGTCTGTGGTAATTGTGTATTAATTTCTCTAGGTCAGCACCTGTGCGTATGTGACCCAGAAAGTTGAGTTTGCTGGAATCAGGTAGCTTTACTTTATCAGGTTGTTTGCCCTGTTAATCTGTATTGGTTTGCATGTGCATCCAGTACTCATGCGTAATTGATATGTGAGTCAGTATATCTATTACAAATGTTTTAACATTGATTCCCTATATAGGGCCCAGGCCAGTGAACTATGGGTCAAAGGTGAAAAGGTCACATGTGGATACATCAGTGAGGATACACGGGTGAGAAGCACACATTTTCCACATTGTTCCCTTTCCTCAGCCATGCTACTGTACCTCAGACTGTATTCAATCCTGTGGTTCCCCCCAGGTGGTGTTTCGATCTACTTCAGCCATGGTTTACATCTTCATTCAGATGAGCTGTGAAATGTGGGACTTTGACATCTATGGTAAAATGGCTTTCTGTGGTGTATCTTATGTTAAAATGCTTGGACATACATGGCTAGTTCTAGGTATTAGGTGATGCTTGGATGCACAGTACACACAGCCAATGTCTTGGGGTGGAAAATTGGTTGATACTGACTACAGTACCTTGGGTCCCTTATGAATATACACTATGTAGTGTGTAGTACATTGTGGCAGTCAAGGGTGTGTGAGTCCCAAGCCATGGCCGTCCAGGCCAAGTAGCCTATACGGAGTCCAGAAGATGTAGCGGTCGCCAGTGTCCGCCAGATGATCAGGTTCCTGGCAAAGTATATCCATTAATCCAGAACAGCCCTCCACCACAGTTTCTTCCAGAGAGAAAATACCTGTAGAGTTTATTTCAGAGAGATAATTCTCATATCCCGTGACTGAACTCAACTTAAACATGGACCCACCCCTCATTTCATAACCAGCAAAGAAAATTGGGACAAGGAAAGCCAACGCCCCCCTTTTGGAGATGGGATATGAAAATGGCTGTGTAGAGTCTAAACTCCTGTTCATGTTTTTGTTTTCATATTTATGTGCACTTAGATAATTATGTGCAGTAGAAAAGTCTAAATAAAAGTTGTATTTTGCTTGTACAGGTGACCTTTACTTTGAAAAAGCTGTCAATGGCTTTCTGTCAGATCTTTTTACTAAATGGAAGGTGAGGAAAGATTTATTATTGCTGTACTGAAATTCTTGGTGATACTTTCATCATGTCTGTCATTGATGTCTGTCTGATCCTTCCTGCCCGTGCCTTCTCCTGCCTCCTCAGGAGAAGAACTGTAGTCATGAGGTGACGGTGGTGCTTTTCTCCAGAACCTTCTACTCAGCTAAAACTATGGGTAATTTCATTGTTCCATTGTTGTAGATGGGCCATCTGTCCAAACCTGTAACTGTAATAAAAAGAGCCACTATATAGTGGTTGTTGTGCAGCCTAATAACCAAATGACTTCCATGATTACATTACAGTTTAAAATGTAGTACTGTACTTAAAGAACAGCACTCACTATGACTTCTTTTAAAACAAATTTATTGGATCATGCCACCCAAGAAGAAAAAAAAACTTTTATTTAAAGTAGAGTGCGGTTGTAGTAGGTTTTAATTGTAGACCTCCACCTATTCTCCTCTCTCAGATGAATTCCCTGAGATCCTGAGGGGCTCCATCCGACAGGACCATGAGGGGCGCTTTTATGAGGATTTCTACAGGTCTGACATTATCATGCATCTGACTCATACACATGAATACAGTGTAATGTAGTTTATGAGACAAAGGAGGAGGAATATAACAGTAGGCTGAGGAGTTTTTGTGTTATATGGTGTTATACAGAGTTTATTTAGTTGTATTTAACTATGCAGTTTGTGTTTCTGTGTGTGTTTCTGGTGTAGGGTGGTGGCTCAAAATGAAAGGCGAGATGAGTGGACATCTCTGCTCATCACCATCAAGAAACTCTTCATCCAGTACCCAGTCCTTGTCCGCCTCAGAGGAACAGGTGCAACATGGGCACACACACACACACACACACTTAGAGAGAAACATATAGACAAGCACATTTTGATGTAGAGTTTCAATGTGAGTGAATACTTTATCTTGGTAAGATATTAATTGCACAGTGTGGCAGATTTTATTTTCCTAAAATGTGTAATAGGAGGCTATTTGGATGTGTGTGTGTGTGTGTGTGTGTGTGTGTGTGTGTGTTCATATTTGTTGATGTGTGTGTTTCAGATGGCTTCCCGTGTGGTCAGAACTCTACAGCGGCACAGGGAAACTACTTGGAGGCCATCAACCTCTCCTTCAATGGTGAGTGCTCATCTGCATATCTTTTGTGTGTGTGTGTGTGTGTGTGTGTGTGTGTCAGTGGTTGTACTGTATGTATGTGGTTTGTGTTTGTGTGCGCGCGCGTGGTCGACTGTAATGACACTGTTTCATGGACCACAGTACACAGTTTTCATGTGTCAGTTAATTTACAAACTGTATTTTGTTACAGCCTATGATTACAGTACTGTGATTATCTAGTTACTGCTCTCCACCTTACCAACTCTCTCTCTATGCTCTGTTCCACTCTTGCAGTGTTTGATAAACACTACATCAATCGCAATTTTGACCGCACGGGCCAGATGTCCGTTGTCATCACCCCAGGTGTAGGGGTGTTTGAGGTGGACCGACTGCTCATGATCCTCACCAAACAGCGCATGATTGACAACGGTAAGCTAGGAGCGGTTGTGGGGAGGGAGCATTAGCTCTGGATAGTCCAAAGCTTCCATCAGGTTTCTACTGTTGTCATTACAATTGTGTAAACCTTGTTTTGAAATGACACAATGCTTTTTTTTTATAAAGGTAAGAAATTGTGATCTTTTATGAGGATATTATTCGCCCTAATTTACCATATGAGATTTCTACTTGGAACACCATGGAGAAGATTTTAGTCCTTTGCTTATTATTTAGGTATTCAGGGGTCATGAAATTAGAAGTGATGAAGATGTTCTTTTTGGCAGGTATCGGGGTGGACCTGGTGTGTATGGGAGAACAGCCGCTTCATGCTGTGCCTTTGTTCAAGGTCTGTTTGTAGGCAGCTATACTGATCCCCTAACATAAGAGCTTTCGCTTTGCCAAAAGTACAAGTACAAAAGTGCAAGCATTTTGTAATCTTATTTGCATACACATGCACACACGCACACACACACTTTTCACAGAAAACTAGTATGCTAACATTGCTGTTTGTGTCTCACCACTAGTTGCACAATCGGACAGTGCCAGGGGACTCCAGGCTGGGTGATGACTACAACCTGCCCCACTGGATCAACCATAGGTAAGCCCTGCAGATGAATGCAAAAGCAATACAACTACAGTGAATTCTCCTAGCACTGTAAACCACGAAGAAGGACGGGCATTATTCTTTATCCTAAAAACTAATTACAACTCAAATCCGAAAAGTTATAAAGTTATAAGTTTGTTTGTTTGTTTTTTATTGAACTGCAGTGTTTCTTTGTGTGTGTGCGTGCGTGTGTGTGTTTGTGTGTGTGTGTCTGTGTGTGTGTGTGTGTGTGCATGTTTCTGTTTGTGTTTGCAAAGCTTCTACACATCCAAAAGCCAAGGCAACTGCAGCTCTTTCACCCCAAGGATAAAGCTGGCAGGACGCAAGGTGAGAGCCCACTGCATCTTTTCCTCCATAGTGTTTCATTGCACACACACACAGTGTGGAAAGCAACACGCACACCTCAGGGTGTTTTTAGTGGTTTCTCAGGAGTGTGTGTATGAAGTCATTTTAGCTTTATAGTGATAGTTTTTTTTTTCATGTGTCATGGAAGCCTGAACAGATATTTGTTTCTCCTTTGCAGGTCCATGCAGAGAAAGCCAAGAGCAATAAAGAGCACTGTAAGTGATAAATCATTTCAACATTATACACCTGTAGCAGGTTTGAAGCAAACAACGATTATATTCACTTTTGCTATGTCTATCACTTAGGGAAACAGTTTCTCTATTGCTTATTCCATAACTCTACTACAAGTTCAGGGAAGTAGTGAAGTGATGTAGTAAAAAGTTAGCGTTTGCTTGAGTTGGGGACTGAAGTGTGCTGTGAATTCTTCTCAGCCCTGGGTGCCCCCAAGGATTCGGAGAACAGCCTACCCATCCAGGTGGACTACGATGCCTATGACGCCCAGGTGTTCAGGTTGCCAGGGCCCTCTCGAGCATCACGCAGCACCAACTTCAGGTAACCTGGCAACCTGTCTTGTAGCCGGGTAGGGGCAGAAATTGAGAACTGGGAATCAAACAGACCGTTTTCACCTGACTGAAATTATATCCTTTTGACATTATCAGTTCTTCATATCAATAAGTTTTTTAGGCCATGGTCAATGTCTTTTTGAATACAAAATTGACACTGATTCTCATTTTATCCTGGTTTTTAATTCTAATAAGCTGCCGTGGTCTTCTACTAGTATAGGCTATCGTATGGGCAGATGTGCTGACCCTTAAAGCCTGTGTAGACTACCATCTAAACATGAGGGAACTGATTACAATATTGATAAAGAAGTGGAGCAGTAGTCAAAACCGACAAGGTCATTGATCTTGATGACATTCCTTCCTCTAAGGTGAAGGACGAGGCCAGAGTGGTGGGAGATAAACAGATAAATATTAAGAGGCGGTTTGGCTGCATTGTCCACTCGGAGAAGTTAAGCTTGTTCAGAGACCTTTTGACAGAACCTGCCCTAACACTGTCCATGTCTGGGAAAAATGTATCCTGTCCAGTACCTGCCTTGCTACTTTCAAAACATCCCCTTTAATAGCCTCTAGGTGTAATTACAGAATGTTATGAAGTGTGTCAAAAGTACAAATGCTGCTGTTTTGATCCACTGAGGTTAACAGCAACCAGCTTGCACTGGGCTGGCTTTCTTACAATGCCGAGTTATTCTACCGTGGGAATCAGTTGCAACAGCTCAGCTCAGTCTGCATGACCAACACAAAACAACTGGGAACTTACAGGATTCCATAGAGCTTTTGTAATATTTTTGCTGTTATGTGAATGTGCAGTACTGCATGTCCACATAGACACATGCTAGGTTTCCTTCAGCCTGTCTGGCCCTGTTCCTGGCCCAGGTCCAGTCGTGAGAGGGAGACGAGCGGACGGAAGAGCTGGGGATCAGCCGAGGCCAGTGGTGGGGGCCCAGGGACTGGCGGGACCTCCCCCCCCCACAAGGGGCCCTGGAGGGGGGCCGGATGAGCAGAGGAGCCTGGCGTCCGACGACAGCCTTGGCCGCGTGTCCAACATCCTCCTGATTCCACGTGGCCCCCCGGCCCAGTATGAGGTCAGCAGCTCGCTGGGGTATACCAGCACCAGAGGTGAGGGCGCACACACAAACACACACACACACACACACACTAACATAGACACAGGTTCTCACTCTCCCACACACATACATAATCAACTCACACACACAGGGCTGTATATTTGCAGATGTGTGGTGTGGTGTGCGTTCCTGGCTTGTCTATTGTTTTGTTATGTAATGCTGTCTAAGTGTTGTAGTTCATTATCAGAGACACTGGATGAAACCTTTGCATCTCAGCATGAGTGGCATTTGTGTATGTGTGCTGAACAGCATGGGGCCTCTCTGTGTATGTGTGTGTGTGTGTGTGTGTGTGTGTTTGTCTTGCTCCAACATGTGCCGCCGCCCTGTGTGCTGTTTGCCAGAGATCCTGGAGAAGATGATGGAGTCGCAGCGCGACTGGAGTGCCCCGGGCCGCTTCACGGTGGGCAGCGCCGAGTCCACGCTGCACGTGCGGCCAGGCGGCTACACCCCTCAGCGGGCTCTCATCAATCCCTTCGCCCCCTCACGCATGCCTATGAAGCTCACCTCCAACCGCCGCCGCTGGATGCACACCTTCCCCGTGGGTCAGTGGGCCATGTGACGCGCACACATACAGTACAAACACTCCCCTACATTCACATGATAAGGGGTGTGGTCTATATTTCACACCCACAGGCCAGAAATATAAGCTGCTGGTTCCAACATCAGTCAGAACTGACAAAGCGCACACACACACACACACACTCACACACACTGAGTGAACATGTACACATACATCTGCTCACAACACTCAACAGCACACATAAATATAAATAAATTTACACACACACACACACACACACACACACATACACACATACACACACTGAGTACACATGTACACATACATCTACACACACACATATGTTCTTATTCTAGCTCTCTCTTGATCTCACATGGACTGAATCCGTGTTCTTACATATGTAAATTTAAGCAATAAGCCACGAGAGGTCGTGCGTATACGCTGGTTTTAGAACAGCTGAGGGGTGTTGTTAGGCACGACGCGAAGCGTACACACACACATGAGAACACACAGACACCTACAGATACATACACATGCATAGCTGGGTTACATATGGCAAACAACGCTCACAGTCTTCATTATACAAATGCACTATTGTGCTGCCTTTCACAAAGACTATAAGGCTGTTCCATGTGCAATAGCATTTGCTCAAGCATAACCACAGATGCACAGACTCACGCTCCCAAAGCTGAACAGTCGTCATAAATAATGAATTCAATGAACCTTCAAGCACATACATGGAAATATCACTTGTATTCTCTCAGTCAGGGTTTGTGCATGCAGCTAATGGTTGCGTTATCAAAAACTGACTGTTAATTAATCTTGAAAGGACTATCAAAGGCAAGCATGTGTCATGTTAAATGCAATAGAGATCAAGCTCTGGCATTCTGTGTCTTCTACTTAGAGGGATGTCAGACAGGCGATGGGTTAAAAATACACTGCATAAAACATGTGAAGAGCGTTAAGTGTAATTCATCATTTGATGTTCTGCTGTGTTTCTGCCCTGCAGGCCCGTCGGGAGAACCCATCCAGATCCACCACCAGACTCGGCAGAACATGGTGGAGTTGCAGGGCAGTGAGCAGAGAGACCCCGCCCACACCTCTGCAGAGCTGCTGGAGCTGGCCTATCACGAGGCCACAGGCAGGTGAGACATGCTGCAGCTGGCCTATCACATGACTCCTGGACTGTTCTGCTAGTCCAAGGACAGGACAACTTTGTATTTATTTTCTAAGTATCTGAAGGCAATATTAGCATCTGAATTACAATATTAGAATCATGTCTTGTTACAGAAATATTTCCTGCTACAGATGCACTGTAACCATAAATGTCATATCAGCACGACTACAAGATGATCCTGAATATAACACATCCCTTCTTTTCTCGACTCATTTTTAGGGAAGACCAAATATTTGCCTTACAATTGATGAATTTGCGCTACATTTAAAAAAAAAAAACTCTTTGGTTCACCGCAAAGCAACTATTTAACTTTAACCTTTCTTGCAGTGTTACTGGCATGTAGAAAAAACACTAATGTTTGCATTTCATAGCTTTATGAGTTTTCCTTAAACTAGGGAACTTCTTTACCACAGCTCTCCTCGAAGTCCTGGGCAAGTCACATTCAGTCATGTATTGACTGTGCATTGTGCCGCATCAGAGACTTCTATATGCCGAATGTGATCATATATCAAGATGTGTTTATGTGGATTGTGTGTGTGTTCTTTAGGAGAACCATTTCTCGCCATGGTGGAGAGAACGGCCTGTACATTGGTGGAGGAATCGAGGAGTTCTCCGGCAGCCCTGCTAGCAGCAACAGCACTGGTACAAACACACAAACCAGCCCACACTCGCAAAGGTCACTCTGACGCCCTTACATGCTGTTTGCGTTTTTAACTAGCATTGTTTCCGATGACTAACAGGAACGCCTGTTAATCGTGGATCATCATTTGAAGACTTTTCCGGTGGTCCTGACCCAAGTAGGTGGTGTCCCCTTCACAAACATGCATGCACATTCACATTCTCATTCTCACATACTTGGACATGAGACATGCCATGACCTCTCACCAAACTAGCATTGTCACATTGATGCAGCACTCCATCTGCAGTGCTGCATTGTTGTGTCCTGTATCTTATTAGATTGCATTAGCTGTATAATTGTGTTTGTGTGTGTGTGTGTTTGTTTGTGTATGCGTGTGTTGGGGGAAGGAATTTGGTAATCGCATTTGTATACGATGCGTGTGTTTTTTTGGCGGTTGACAGGGATTAACTCCAAAAGAGACTCTCCACGATCACAGAGGCTATTTAGAAGCTGTTGAGATCTATTGGAAAAGGTGTTACCTCTCTGATCTACAGCAACTGTGGGAAACCTCTGAGGGTTCTTCCTGCTTTAGAGCCAACACTTTTCTGTCCCAATTTTCCAGCGTGTTTTGAAATACTTTCTAACTGCCAAGACATTTAACTGACCCAGTGAATCCAAGGAATTTGATTTATAGACCAGACCAATACAAATACAAAAAAAATGTTTGTTGGTGCTGGCCAACAAAGCTGAAGAACCCTCTCTTTATGTTTCCTGAACACTGCAACTCTGCATGTCACCATGGGATACGCCCCTGATGGGCAGGGCTTCCCTCTCCGCCAATCAGGTGTCAGCCAAGGGGGAAGTAAGTTCTTGGGTGAAATCCCTCTTCTTGGTTCTACAGATTGCAGTCACGAGATTCTCAAACTTCCTTCACCTTCAGTCCTGTCTGTTTTTGAGTTCGGGGGTTAGTGTATGGGTAACACGGCTAGTCTATTTAAAAACACACAGGGGAGTTTGTGTAGTGTAGCCTGGGTGGTAATGTGCAGGGCAACCTTTTAGATTACAATGGTATTTAGGGACAAAGGTTGTTCTGGCATTGACCGATGCTATTTAACAACACATAATGATATTAAATAAACTTAAAAGTACTGACAGGCAACATGCCATGTTCACCCTGACAGATGGAGAAGTTTAGCATCCTCTCATCCTATTACCCTGCAGCGTTGCTCAGCGTTGTCTCATGCATCATCACCATGTAAATACTGGCGTAGAAACAGAATACTTTGGTGTGTTCTGTATTGAGGCTCTCATTTCTCCTCTGTTCTCTGTTCCGTCTCCTTTTTCTGTCCCCTCCATGATATTCATGTTATTTTATTCGCCTTTGTTCCCTTCCTGTTGTTTTCTTTTCTTTTCTTTTAACTGCTCACACTCTCCTCTTAGTCATTCCTGATGCTGTTAATCAAGACCAGTTTTTGTGCAAAGCCTGAATTCCATTTAATACAGACACTGTCCTCAGATCTTAGCCTGATAATTCTGCTTGTTAGTTGTAGCATGGCTTTATCTGCTCAGTTGGTGTGCGAGGTTAATCAAAGCTTTTGCATGTTGTCCACCCATCCTTGTGTGTTTCTGTGTGTGTGTGTGTGTGTGTGTGTGTGATTTATTTATGCTAGTTTGTTGTCAGTAGCCTCCTCACACCAATCCAGCCCTGACGCTCACACTCACTGTTCCATAATTACGCCTCCACACTGCTTGCCTGTGTTTCTGTGTAACTGCTTTAATTATCTCTGAAATGCAATTACAGAAGAAAAATATTAATTATGATAATAATGCTCTCTTTCTTTTTTTCTCCTTTTTTCCTCTCTCTTCCTGTCTTTTTGTCTTGTGTTTGTCCCTGCCTTTTTTCTGTGTCTTGTGCTTGTCTCTGTTTTGGTTTGACTGTTTGACTGGAACCTTGTTGTTTTTTTTTCTCCCTTTATCTTATTCTGTCCATCACTCTCATCTGCTCTACTCCTTTATCTTCTTTTTCATATTCATTTTCATCTCTTCTCTTCCCTCATTCTCTTGTTATTTTGTTGTGACATTACTGTTCTGTTACTGTGTGACTGCCTGTATCGGTCGGTTTGTTTTGTTTGTCTGTGTGTGCTGTTTTTTTTTGTATTTGGGTTTTTGTCTTTTTTGGGGTCTATGTGTTGGTTTGTGTGTGTGTGTGTGTATGTGTGTGTGTGTGCGCGTGTGCTTGAATGTTTTTGGGCTCTATGTGTGTTTGGTGTTTGTGTGTATGTTCCTTGGGTCTTCTGTGTGTTTGTGTGTGTGTGTGTTCCCTGGGCTCTCCACGTGTGCTTGTGTGTGTGTGTGTGGTGTGTGTGAAGCCCTACTGCTGTCTGCCCCCCCGACAGTGCCCAGTTTCTGCTGCACGGTGGGGGTGGACTGGAAGTCCCTGACCACACCCGCCTGCCTCCCCCTCACCACCGACTACTTCCCCGACAAACAGTCACTCCAAAACGACTACACCGAAGGCTGCTACGACCTGCTACCACACACTGACCTGGACAGGTACACACTCAATCATAAGCCTCTACGCATGCACACACACGCACAATACAAGCACATACCTACACAGACAGGACACACAACTCTAGAAAGCCTCATGCTTTACAGTGTTTACAGGCGGATGAGAGAAAAAAACGAAAAAAAAAGATCCAAAAGGCTAATCGGTGTTGTAATGTAACGGGGGGGGGGGGGGGGGGGAGCAAAGCGCTCCAAAAGTAAAGGGAAGGGGGGGGGGGGGGGGGGGTAGTAGGGGTTAGGATGAGAAGAAAAAAAACGGCGCCAAAACGTTCCAAAAGCGCTAAACGCTCCAAAAGTGCTAATCGCTCCAAACCTAAAGTCACGTGAGGACGGGGGTGGTGGTTGTGAAGGTGCGGCGGCCCGCCACAGTCAAATGTACATAGGGGAAACCCTGCTTTACATACTTGAATGACCAACACAAATGTAAACACATACAGGTACAGTACAAACAGCATATGGCCCATATTACACAGCCATAAACCCATTGGCTTCCTATATGTGTGTGTTTGTGTTTCCTGCGTGTGCTCGCACACCCCTGTGGCTATGCCGTGCAGGCGCGACGAGGAGGCTCCAGCGATGACGGCGCCTCAAGTGTTCGAAGAGTTCATCTGCCAGAGGCTCATGCAGGGCTACCAGATCATCGTCCAACCAAACGCCAGGAAACAGGCTCCGCCTTCCTCAGCCCCGCCTCTCAGCAGCAGCCCACTCTACTCTAGAGGTCGGCTTCATTCTAAACCCCCAGAAACACTGAAACTCAGAAAAACAAAAGACAGCAAAATAAAGACCGCAATTTACTACATATAAAGAATTATAGAAATGTATCTGTGTGTGTGTTTGTGTGTGTGTGTTGTGTGTGTTGTCTCAGGTTTGGTGTCTCGACGGAGGCCAGAGGAAGAAGAGAGTGTGTACTGGCTCAGCATGGGCCGCACCTTCCACAAAGTGTGTCTGAAGGACAAGATCATCACTGTCACACGCTACCTGCCCAAGTCAGTTGCAGTCCAGGTTATCTTCATCACACAAAAAATCTGATAAAAAAGTAAATAGTTGTTAGCATAGAAAAGTCACATGCTAGTCACTTTACCTTGCCAATACCATATAATCATATACATTAATTGCTAAGCACACAGATGATCAGTTACAATTTACCATTTTATGTCATTCTAAATAAAATCTATGTGTTGGTTGTCACATATCTGTTGTCACATGTTCCGGTGTGCCACATCATGCTGTAGGGGTGTTTTTAACAGGTGGCAACAGATACTTTTGTACTTGGTTAAGAATATTTCTGTTACGTTTAGAGAGCTATCCTTACAAAAACATTATATTTTACTTTTTTAACTTTTATCACTTTGTCGTGTATTTGCTTTATGTCACTTCCTGTGCGGGGGGTCGGGGCTCATATTGATTAGGTACCCGTATGAGTCGGCGCAGATCCAGTACAGCTATAGCCTGTGCCCCCCTCACGCTGAAGCCCACTTCCTGTCCTGCTGGGTGGAGTTCAGTCACGAGAGGTTGGAAGAGTACAAGTGGAACTACCTGGACCAGTACATCTGCTCCTCCGGCTCCGAGGACTTCAGGTAAGAGAAGAGTGCTAACTGATTAGTCAGATGGTTATTGTACTCACAATACACACACACACAGTTGTGTCTTTTCTTATTATAATTGTTATTATTATCAAGTGTACATTGTAATGTGTTGTCCTGTATGTGGTGACTTTTTTGGTTATGGCCTTAATAACAATAGAGCCCTCACTGGTAGTGCCCATAACTCCTTATGTTTGAGAGACGGAAAGCATCTGCTTTCAGTTATAACCTTCTATGACAGAAAATTCCTGCACGTTCTGCTGTATGTTAATGCCACTAAATCTGTATTGATGCCTGTTTGCTCTTGTTTGGTGTAGTCTTGTCTGCAATTAGTGTAATAGTTTGCCATAGTTCGATGCACTGTCTGTGCTTCCAGTCTGATCGACTCGTTGAAGTTCTGGCGCACACGCTTCCTACTGCTCCCCGCTGGGGGAGGAGCTAGACGTGTTGCCGACAGCGATGGCCGATGGGATGTGTATGGTGACGGCTTTGGGGTCCCAGGTTCTGATTGGGCACCGCTGGATGGCTTCATACGCTTCCTGGAGGGGCTAAACCGCATTCGACGCCGGCACCGTTCTGACCGCATCATCAGGGTGAGACGGGAGCAGGGAACTCAGACTAAGGCTTCCCATTCCTGTAAAAATATATTATTGATGCGTACTTGACTCCTCAAAAATGTGCCCTTCCTTGTGTCCTCTCTCTGTTTGACTGACAGAAAGGAGCAGCCATGAAGGGTCTCCAGGTAACAGGCCCTCTCTCACCCTACCCCCCGGAGCCCATAGCTCCCCCTCTAGGCAAGAAGGGAACTTCTGCCCTCTCAGCACTGCTGGAGCTGGATCAGACCCAAAAGTGAGTGCACAATATGTTCTTGGATGGAATACTCTGTTTTTTTTCCTGTACTTTCATGTGGAGCATTTACTTTCCGGTCCTTACGATTCCTTTAGAGGTTATTTAGCAGGGAATGTACTGATGCCACACACAGATAAAAAAAACACATATAAAATCATTAGATGGCCCTAGGCCTAACCTACACTGTCCAATGCTAAACATGGACTCTCATGATGACACTAATGTTGATGCATTTCCTGTCTCCAGGTCGCTAGAAGAACAGCAGCAGCAGGCAGCCCAACATGGAGGCAAGGCGCCTGGGCCCCTCAGCGAGGCCTCCACTGTCGCCATGACGACCACCTATGTGGACAGCCCACGTAAGGTGAGTTGATGGCCTTCTCCTGCTGGGTTAGAAAGCTGTCAGTCACTCTCCCTCCTGCTCTGTTTGTCTCAATCTGTGTGTGTGTGGGTGGGTGTGTTTATTTGTATTTGTTACTGGGCAATGGAGTTGTGTGTGTGTGTGTGTTTGTGCAATTCTGTAATTGGGTGCTCATTGCTGTGTGCTGACTCTGTTGGTCTTTGCAGGTAAACACGATAGAACAGGAATCGGTTACCTGCAAAGGGAGTTCACCCAAGCAATTTAGGTCCCGTCATTAATTAAGATCTTGGCAGATTGCTTAACTGAATCAGGCCGTGCAGGAGCAATTAAAGGGATCTGTATTGAAATCAATGTCTGTAATTTTCTGTTGTCAGCGTGATTTCCTTCTTCATGGTGCTGGCTTTGTATTCTTCCTCTTCTTGGTTTCTCCATCACTCTCTTTTTTACCTCTTGTCTTTATCCTTCTCATTTCCCCTTTCGTTCCTCCTCTCTCTTCCCTCCTTCCTCTCATCTTCCTCGCTGACAGGACGCCGGCTTCCTTCTGGATTTTATCCGGAGCCCTCGCTCCTCCTACATCTATCACTCGCAGGTCAGTTCTGCCCTCTGGACACTAGGGGGCACCACAGGCTGGGCTGCATTGATGTGCTCCCTGTAGAGTAGCAGAGGTAGCCCCGGCAATTATACATGCCACGGTGACCGCTTATCGTGTTTCTCCTTGTTTACCGTTGATATCTGTTCCCCTTGTCTACCAATCCTGTGGACCTCTCTCTCTCAGTCTGTCCATGTCTTTGTTGCGTGCGTTGTGTTTGTTGCATATCTGAGCTTGTATGCTAAAACCTTTGACATCAGGATCGTGACTCTAGTGTATATGTATGTGTGTGGGTGTGTGTCTGTCTTCTGTATGTCAGTATAAAAATTTAACATAATGCACACTAAACTAAACATAGGATACAATCTGTTGATGGCTATACATACTCATGCATGACTCTTGCATGAATTGTAAAATTTGCCTACACTAATACATTAATCACACCACTACTGCACTCAGTGTATCCTATAAAGAATGTCTTTTCCTTTTCAAATGATAACTCGTTTCGAGAGAAAAATTGTACCATGCTAATTAGCATTCCTGTGTTGACTGCTATAGATGCCAGCGGACCAACCTGCAGCCAGTGTTGCTGAGTCTGGGCTGACTGATAAAGCTACCAACCAATCAGCGGTTGCCGGGGCAGTTACTCAGTCCAGTGGAGATGCAGCTTCTGGTGTTTCCACAGAAACCAGGTGAAACACTCAATCACAGATCTCTTACGAATTTCCATATCGGTGTACTGCTAAAGCTGTAGGTGGCCATATTTTGTTGAATCCATAATTAACTTTAATTGTCTACAATATTACCTTTAGCTGGGTGTGTTTTTATGATCACTTTTAATTGGGTAACATTAGATAAGCTCTCCTTTATCTTTATGTACTAGCACAATTTATTTCACAAGTTTACTTGTGCTCAGAGACAAAGCATGTGTGTATTTGATCATCTCCATGCCAAAGCAATTTTCTGTGGTGATGTAGTTGCGCGTGTCATCTGCTCGTGTGGTGTTTGGTGAGATTAACCCCATTGTAGATGGAAGTGGGGTAAGCCCAGCCTTTGTCAGCTTCGTAGACCATCCTCCTCCTACTCCTCCTCCTCCTTCTTATGGGCCCCCTCTCTCCCCACAGTGGCCATGTCGGGGTTGGTCCACAGACACTGTCCTCCGCTTCCACGCTCCTGGAGATCCTTGAGGCTATCAAGCACCCCACGTAAGAGAGATGCTGAACTCCGCTGTCCACTCCTGCTGCTAAGGCCTAGTTCTGTTCTCTGTCAGTTCTGTGGTGTCGGTCAGTACTATACATGCGAATCTTGATCGAGTTACTGGGAATAACCGAGTCAGTAACAAGATTTTGACGTCGAGAAGCATACCCCAGTGCGTCCACAACTCGGTCACTTTGCGACTCTGGAACAGTAGGTGACTAAATATAAGATGCTAGATTCTAAACCACAAACCTCCAAAGTTTGAAGAGTATGGGCATATTTTATTAGCATATGTGAGACACTGTGTACACTACAGAAACATAAGTCCACATTATTTGCCAGCAGCAGACTTCTGTGATTTTGTGATTTTCATTTCTGTATAAGCTGAAACAACACCATGTAAATGATCTGATCAGGAAAAGCTACTTGTGTGTGTGTGCGTGCGTGTGTGTCTGTGTGTTTGTGTGTGTGTTTGTGTGTGTGTGTGTGTGTGTATGTTTAATCGCTTTATATTCAAGACAGTAGTAGTCCAGTTTGGTACAGACGAACGTGTATATGTGCATTTTAAAAGTTTGATTTAAACTGAAACACGGAAATCATTTGAATTTCTCTTAAGGTTTCTCTCAAAGTTCGGTACAGACTGAGGTGGATACATGTGTTTTGTTTGATTTTAATCTTAATGCGTGTAAACATAATGAGTGTGGGTTTTGCTTTTGTAGGAAGTATGGTTGTGGTGCTTTTGTGTGTGTGTGTGTGTGTGTGTGTGTGTGTGTGTGTGTGTGTGTTGGTGGTACAAGGCCCTAAAAGAATAATATAACATGAATTTTTAAAATGTTAAAAAAAAAGCTCCTTCTGTATATGTGTGTGCTCTGTGTGGTTTGTGTGTGTTCTAGCACTGGGGTGCAGCTCTTGCCAGAGCAGAAAGGCCTGCCCCCTAACTGCTTCATCAGCGCTGAGGTGGTGCACTGGCTTGTCAGCACCGTGGAGGGAGTGGACACCCAGGGCATGGCAGTCGACATAATGCAGGTCAGGGAGACTGTGTGTGTGTGTGTGTGTGTGTGTGTACACAATTAGACAGTGGTTGTTTGGTCAGCACAAGGAAGAGGGTTAACATAATGTAGGAATGTGTGTGTATGTTTGCTTGCATGAGTGAGCATGTATGTGACTTGTCAGCACTGGGAGAGGATGCAGAGACAGTGCATTGCTGCAGACTTAACAGAGGTGTGTGTGGGGCGTGTGTATCTCTGCACTTTTGTGTGTATGTGTGTCACTTGGCTATGGATATGGCCATTGTGTGTGTGTGTGTGTGTCAGCAAGACTATCACAGCAGTACAAAGGGACTTGTTAATGTTGGTGCCCAGCCAAGCTGAGGAGGTGCTCCTCTATTTACCTTCTTTAACTTATTCTGTTCCACCCACCATGACGCATCCCTTTTACACTTATTCACTGATAGAGGATGGACAACATACATAGTTAATCCTGCACTCATTGAATTTAATGTGTGTGTGTGTGTGTTTCTCATACAGAAAATGCTGGATGAAGGTCTAATAGCTCATGCCTCAGGAGATGCCATGCGTACGTTTGTGTATGGTTTCTATTTTTACAAGATAGTGGCAGAAAAGGACGGAGAAAGGGGTGAGATCACACACACACACGCGCGCGCACACTCACACACACACACACACACACACACACTTTCCAGTCGCACACACTTGCAGTAACACAATTTCCCTCAGGTCCTCATATTTTGATAACCTACCAGATTTCTATGAATCCTACTTATACTAGCTAGAGCAGTGCTCGGCAAATAGCGGCCCGCCGTCAATAATATCTGGCCCACCAGATGAGGTTGATTTAAATAACTACCTATAATATTTGCTGTCAAAAACGACAATTCAACAGATTTCATTACACTATCACCATCACTTCCTTAATAACCTCTGCATCAGCCTGTTGTTGTGAGAATCCATGCTGCGTTGAGGGGCGCATTTGTAACTTTTTGCTGCGCTGTAAGTGCCTGAACCAGGATCTTGCAGCTCTGTATATATCCAGTCGTCAGCGCTTCAATTAAATTAAACTAAATTCAATTCAATTTCATTTGTATAGCGCATTTTACAAAAGATAGGTCTTGTAGCGCTTAACAAAGAGCACCAATTAGCAAGTAGATATGTTTTTTGGCAAGTGGATATGTTTTTTGGCCATACGTCATTGCGTGGTGCCTTCCAATATATTCTTTGCAAACGGCTACAACCTCCTTGCAGGATGAGGTGTTGGATGTTCATAAATTCAGGTAGGCTGAACGCAGACCTTTCCTTCCACTCTTCTTTGTACGTCCTACATTCGCTAACAACTTTTATTTTCGTCACTTTGGACAGTGACATTTTGCTTCGCTAGCTAAGAATCTTGAGTGTTTTACACATCCCAAACAGAAACAACATGAGGATGACGTGAGAATTAGCATCCTCTACTAATGCGTAGCCAAATCATTAGCTATTCAGGTTGCTAAGGCTATCTGTTGAATGACGGATGACAGGAGCTGCAGCAGTCATTTTAAATGAATGTAAATTATTTAATTATTTTTTTATTTTGTTGCCTATAGTTAATGATTGGCCTATAAATCCACAGCATGGTTTGCCTAATGCTGATGGCCCGCGATTGAATTGTCAAAAAAAAAAAAAAAAATTGGCCTGCATCCAAACTTATTTGCCGACCCCTGGGGGGTCCCTGGGGGGAAACCATTAGTGCCAGACACCAGAGCCAGAATCTCAGTTCCATCCAATAGACAGATCAGCTTGTCTGTCCTTCTGGGTAATGGGGAATCACGGTGGGAAACCACCACATTAAAGTCTGTCTAACATGAATATTTCAGAAAAGAATAGAAAATACATTATTATGATTATTGTTATTATTATTATTATTATTGTTGTAGTTGAGTAAAAGCACCTTTCATGACACTGATGGCATGAGGGGAAATAAAATGTAAAAGATTAAAAGGAAGTTTCATTAGTATATTTATTTCTAGAACATTCTTGCAACCTAATGTGTGTGCGTGCTTGAGATACCTCAGTAACCTTAGGTACTTAAAAAACCCTGATAAGGAAAGAGGGAAGAGTTTAAAAAACAGTACAATGGCATTAATCATTAACAGTAGGTTTCTGCTACTCACTATTTCTGATAACCATGTGCGAGTTTTTAGAAGGAAATAGCCTCTGGTGTATGATTTGGGAAGAGGGGAGGAAATGATTGCAACTAATAAAAGAAAAGACAGAACACAACCGTTTGGCACTCTTTCCCTCTCTCTTTCTCAGCCCCCTCCTCCCAGCTTCCCCCCGCGGGTGCAGGTGTGTGGTCGACGGCGGTGCTCGAGGACTTTGCTCTCTTCCAGAGGAAGTGGTTCGAGGTAGCCTTCGTGCTGGAGGAGCGACGGCCGTGTGACCTGCCCGCCTTCCTCCTGCCGTGGCTGCCCAGCCGGCCGGCCTCGTATGCAAGTAGGCACAGTTCTTTCAGCCGCAGCTTCGGAGGACGCAGCCAGGCTGCCGCACTGCTAGGTACAACAGCCGGCCCGCCTGAACCCCGTAGCACTAGAGCCACTCCCTGGTTAGACACCTTAGACCCCTCCTTTTGTAGCCCTTTAGTTGGCATGCCACACACCCCCACTTCTCCTGCCTCCTACCCCTCATACACACAGAGCTGTGGTGTCACACAGAGTCACGCTTGTAGCATGGCAACTGGCAACAAAACCAAAACTTATACACATATTTCTGCTCACACACTGACGCATAGTTGCATGCATTGCGTACGCCAGTCACACAAGTTGACAATGCGTGACCACATTGGCATTGCGCAACTACAGTAACAATTAATTTAAGTGCTCTTTTATTATGAGGTTAACAGACATATTCATTATCATAACCTGTCCTATCAGGTTGTAAGCTAAATTCTTTTAGTATGATTCATTTAATAGTGTCATTCTTTCCATCTTCATACATAATACATTTTCAACATTATAACATATGTCATTAGTCTTAGCCACCGATACAAGTTTTATTTACTATTTATTATTTTGTTTATTTATTTATTTACTTTTTTATCATGCCTAAGTGGATAATCAAATCACTCACACTCTTCTGTGAAAAGCCCCTGTACTCCTACGGACCTTCTTAACCATTGTACTGTACATCTGACCTGATGATATAACACTTCACACAACAGTCAAACACAGATAATCTGGTCTTCATATAACTGTCATCATCTCCCCTTGACTCCTGTGTGACACCATGCAAATGATTAGCTTTGAGTGTCTTGGCCCTTGAGTTTCATAAAACTGGATCCAGAACTGGGGAAACATAGTCCGGTTCTTGTCCTGGCTTTATTCAGACATGCAGGTCATTCCATCAAACAGAAAATCATTTTCTATTTTTTACACAACCAGGTTGTTTGGTCTATCTTTGAAATAATTTAAAAGGATTTAATAGGATTCATGTTTTCTTAGATGTTCATGCCTCTGTCCGTAAGTTCATCCTGAACTTGTGAAAGCAATATCTCAAAAAATTCTTCAGGCATATTTTCAATTTGATAAGTATATTAAATTAGACTTTGAGATTCACTAATTAGATTTTCAAGGTTAAAGATTCAAGGTTAGTGCGACCATGAAATTCCAATTCCTCTGAACAGTATCAAAGATGCCTTGAGGCATATGCTTCACATTCTGTACAATGATGAACTTTAGGATGTACTTATTTTATTTCAAGGTCAAAACTCAAAGTTAAAGGTCAACTTCATCAAATTAATGCCCCATGCCTCTGAAAATGATCAAGAACAGTTGTTCACTTCTATATTAAAGGAATTATCCGGAGTGAAACAACACGTAGCTCTGTTGAAGTGCTATCCATAGGTATAAGAACGACAGATTTTCATGCACGGTAGACCGAGTAACGAAAGGGCAGCCAGCGCTAACTGATTAGGGCATGTCAGTTTTGTTTTCTTATGCCCAATATGCTTAGCGTTAGCGGCCAGTTCGTGAATTCGGTCTACGTTGTACCTACTGTTGTCATTCTGATACCTATAGACACCATTCGACAGCCTCAGTCAACAGAGCTACGGGTTGATTCACTCCAGATAATCCCTTTAACCAAGAATTCATGGAGGCTTACAGGGTAAATGTTTCTTAAGGTAGTGGCATGTTCACTATGCCCTTGTCCCATAAGAAGAGGGAGGATAACTGAGTAAATTAGCCACCATCTCTACATTAGAGTTAAAATGTAAGATCCTTTCAGATTTTTAGTGGAGAACAGCACTGATCATTTCTGGTGAGATGGAATGACAGCCTGTGAGGTTGGGAAGTTTTAAGTTCTCTCATTTCTTCATGTATGACCCCCACCTCCATAGTTAGACTACTTCCCATAGACTCCTCATGAATGTGTGTGGCATGGAACTCCCTGCCTGAGCATGGCCAATCTGATAGAATCCCCCTTCCTCCAATCAGAAGACTAATTTGTGTGTTGTTGAAATCCTCAAATTAGTGCACTAACCTATGTGGTAGTGTCTTGCACGCTCCAATCAGAGAACTCCTATCGGTGTGGTGGACACACTGCACCGGCAGAGCTCCTGATTAGCCCGGGTCTCATGTCAGAAGTCACTGTGAAGTGGCGGGATTGGTGCGTATCCTATTGCATGCTTATAAGATGTTAATGGCTGTGGTGCAGTGGTGCAGTGGTGTAGGCTCGTCCCTAGTCACACTCACCGTCTCTTTCTCCATTGTCTGCTCAAGGCTGGAAAAGCCCACCGTAGCAAATAGCCATCAGCTTCACATATCTTCGAGCTAGCTGCACTTTCGCTCAAGCTAGCTTCACACATGTTCAGGCTAACTTTGCTCAGGCTAGCTTCAGGTGATGTTGTTGTTTTTTTTA
Source organism: Limnothrissa miodon (assembly GCA_017657215.1). Taxonomy (NCBI): domain Eukaryota; kingdom Metazoa; phylum Chordata; class Actinopteri; order Clupeiformes; family Clupeidae; genus Limnothrissa; species Limnothrissa miodon. The sequence continues at coordinate 496,831 of JAGFZM010000209.1, forward strand.
GCCATTAGCATTATGCTTTACTCACTTTCCCTGCATTCCTGGACTAACTGTACCATCCCTATACGCTTGTCTGACTGCCTAGCCACTGAAACAAACATTTCATTATGCAGTTAAGCGTTTCCAAGGTGAAGCTAATGCATGTTAGAATTTAGCTACACCGAGCTACGCTTAGTATGGATGAATGGACGTCAAGGTGTCTTCTGTCCTCCTAATGGTATTTAGGACATGGGTGGTCACTCTAGCCAGGTTTGGCATGATGACAACGGGAGCATTAACAGGCCTGGGTCCTGTGGCTGATTTGTTGGCTCTTGGATTTGGACTTGCTGCTCAAGCAAATTTCATGTCACCTTGTGTTTAAGAGCTCTCAATATACATTAGGCTACAGTGGAGGACATGGACATATCACTGAGGCAGCCCCAGTAGTCTGCTATGTGCAGATTTGAGACCTGATAGATGCTTTGTTTTCTTCACTCTATGGTGGAGTGCCTCAAGATTGTAATTTGATGTGTCTTGTGTCTTATCTGCATGTTATATAATACATAAAAAATGTCAAATATGTAAAAATAATATTTGTAAAAATATTATTTTACATTCAGCAGTTGTTGAGCGACTGTGTGATGCTATTTAGTTATTGTGACCTATTGGGTTATGTCCAGATTGGCTATAGTGACTGTCTATGTCTTCAGCTGCATGTATGACGTATGCTGCAATGAAACCAGTATTATGTACAGTGAGGGAAGAAAAATAATTAAATGGGACAATTGTTGCCTAATTTCTCCCACTGTAAGTCTTGTAAGAATGCTATATTTCAGCCTATAACCCTGTTCAAGGTGACAGAGTGCTGTCTGTAAGAAAAAAGGAACAGGACAATTTCATACATCAACCGAATAGCAAACTGACAGTTAGTGTTATCTTCTAGTTTGTTACTTGGTCCGTCTTAAAGAAATGTTTTGCTTTTTTCTTTCGACTCTGTCATATTGAAGAACAGGGCTATGGGTTAAGAGGCTCCTAACTCTTTATCTTTGATGTAAAGATAATACAACCTACTATAATGTGGCATATGAGTTGGGTTTTACTCACATGTCAACTCTAATTTTCAGTTTTGTGGGATATTCAAATATTAAATCATACATATCTTTGTCTAATCCTCACATCATATGCATCATTCCTATAATCTCTCCTCTCCGTCATTGCTTTCATGTCGCTGTTTCTCCTTCCGTTAAATATATGGCTCCCTGTCCAATTCACTCACACTTTTGGATACTGACATTTTTTATCAAAACTTACCCTTCATCCCAATTTGCTACACTCCTCTCTGCTCTCTGTTTCTCCTTGTCACTTTTCTTCTTCTTTCTTGTCTATTTCTGTCTTCTCTCTATCCCTCTATTTTTTTGTCTCTTTCCCCGTTGCCCTTTTTTCTCAGCAGCTGCCACTGTGCCGGAGCAGAAGACGGTCACCTTGGACGTTGACGTGAACAATCGCAGCGATCGCACCGAGTGGTGCAGCTGCTATTACCATGGCAACTTCTCCCTGAACGCTGCCTTCGAGATCAAGCTGCACTGGATGGCCGTCACGGCGGCAGTCCTCTTCGAGATGGTGAGTGACATCCAGTATTAGCCCAGTGATGAATGATGGCCCAGGTGTCACATCAGGAACATCCCAGTTCCATAGTATAGCCCCTCTCGTTGCAAGTCCAAGCTGCATTCAGATTCTCTGAACTGATCTCTGATTCTTCACATAGTGTAAATTGTGGTATATTGGAAATGCCTCTGTTATATGATGGCACCAATAATGAAGGTTTGTGCATTTTAAAGATACTCTATGAGATGCAGGATTTTAGCGCAATTTCATCTTTGTCTCAAATTGTAGGCATCTCTCTTTGAATGGCTTGCTTTTTGCCCCCTGAATACAATGTGGAGAAAAACGGTCTCAAAAGACAACACAGGGGCGTATCCTCAAACTCAAACACTCAAACAAACCTAAACACAACAAACCACAGCAAACCAAACAAGATGGCGGAGGACGCGCAGTAATTCCCACCCCATCTTGTTGCCAGTTGGTTGGCTGTTATTTCTTATGTTAAAGTTCAGATCCTGTCACAAGTGTATTATTACAGCCCCTGTGTTGTCTTTCAAGACCGTGTTTTTTCATGGTGGTGCGTTTCAGCTAATACAGGTAATAGGGTGTATTGCCTTAGCGCCATTAATAGATATAGATGTCTGATGATGGATTAGATACAGTATTTGTGTGTTGCTGTGCCACTTAAGTGTCACTGATGAATATGTTTGCTTACTACATTAAAGGAGGGGCTAAGCAACGTTCTGTTTTTTTCTCTCACGAGCTCCCTCTCAAGACCGCCGTATTGCATTGTATTGCACTGCATTCTATTGGAGGCGGTCCGCGCTGCTGAACATTGCAAGTGCTGTATCTACCGCTATAGGCTACGGTGGCGCATTCTACACCGTTTGTTCGCCGTGTAATGATTCATTTTAGCATCCTAAACAGTATGAAACTGATTAATTAAATGAAGAATGTTGCATACTGGGCCTTCAATATCTTTGTGTGTTATTACTGCCTGTTACCCTAGCACTGCAGATGGCTTGGATTCTATTGCCCTAGTGACATGGGAGTCTATTAGTATGATGCCATTTAAGGATATTACTTGCTATATACTTTTTGTATATTGGTTTTTTTTTTTTTTTTTTTTTTTTTTTTTTGTATCTGTTGCCAGGGGAACCTCCAACCCTCAGAAAGCTTTTGTTCTTCACCTTCCCTCTGTCACACCTATTGAAATTCAGCAGATGATGAAAATTATTGTCCTCGTTAGATAATTGATGTAGATAATTCAGGATTATTAAGAGCGATCACAAGGGCCCCTATTGATGCTGCAGTCTCTCCTCTCAGCCATTAGCGTCTTATTAGTACCATAGCCAAGGTGGGATTTCAGTGTCTGTCCTTGGGCAAGATAACACAAAAACAGCAACTGTGATTTTCTGAAACAAGATTGAGAGACATTACATGTATGTTACATTTTAAAGCAGTTCAGGCTTACTGGGTTTCTCAACAAATTAAGTTGCAAGATATCTGATGTGGAAATATTTAGCCTTTATGTTTGCCCTCTTATTTGTTTGAATGTGTGGTCTGAGAATAGATATGCAAGATGAGCACGGATTTTGGTTTGTGTTGCAGCAGATGGAGTTTGTGATCTTTTTTTGTTTTTGTAATGCTATTGTCATCACCCTACTGTTGGAAGAGTTTAGCCCTCATGAACAGAAACTTGGTTTTAAATGATGGATATGTGACTGCGTGTGGCCTAACCCTTGTGTCCCTACTGTAGGTGCAAGGCTGGCACAGAAAAGCAGCATCGTGTGGGTTCCTGTTGGTGCCCGTGCTGGAGGTGCCCTTTGCCCTACCCTCCTACCTGTACGGAGACCCCCTCCGTGCCCAACTCTTCATTCCCCTACACATACAGTGCTTGCTCAGAGAGGGATCTGACAACCTGTTCGAGGGTGAGTGATTGCGTCTGTGAGATTGATAGATGGATCCATCAGTTGTTTTTGTGTGTGTGTGTGTGTGTGCGTGTGTGCGTGTTTCTCAGACTGCATTTAGCTTTATTAAGGCATGGGATCATATCAGTGTTTGTGTACCTCATGCTTTTCTTTCTTCAGGATTTGAGCCTGAGACATACTGGGATCGTATGCAGCTCTTTCAAGAAGCCATTCTCTACAGGCAGGTCTTTTAGAGAATGCATTCTACTTCAGTTAAAGGAGTCATAGAACACATTCTTTGACCATCAGAAATTATTCTTTGAGGCTCATGCAAATTTGCAAATGGCACATGCAAATTTGTGTGTCTGATAGTGACCAAGGAGCACTGCTAGAGCGTCTTATTCAGGCTGATTTAAAAGGGCTAGAATGAAACGATTCCTATTTCCAGCCCCCCCCCTGGCAAATTTATGAAGCAACAGGGAATTGGACCAGAGATGGTTCCAAACGATCTTTGGTTGGACCGTGCAAATGAAGGAGGTGTATCTTAGAGGTGCCGACGTCAATAAGCACCTCATTTCCGATTAGCCTGTTTCAGCCCGGCCATTTCTAGCTTGAAATTTAGATGTACAGTAGAAGAAGCCAGGATACGGTGTTGAAGTTTTGGTATGGTCCATTGGATACCTTAAGCTACCTAAATTCAACAATGACAAAGTAAATGTGGTTTGACAATCTATAACTCCTTTAAACACAGTATATTGTATTTTGTTGTTTCCTTTTATTTGTTTGTTTTTATTGTGCAGTGTTGTATTTTTTGGGCTAGACTAGTAGCCATTTGGTTTTTCCTTCAGATTTGGGTTTGTCCAGGATAAGTTCTCGGCATCGGCTTTCAACTTCCCATCAGAGAACAAACCCCAGTATATTCACGTCACAGGTACAGTTTTGTAGTGTTTCATTGTTATAGCCTCACTCTGTTTGTGCAAACTCTTCTTTTCGACTAGTTCCAGTACTTGTGCTGTAGTCATCACAGTCTGTAGTTCTGTTTTTGCACATAATTTTAAAAAGTAGAAATGGAAAACTATTTTGTGAATCTATGTATTACAGACTGTTTCTATTTTAGTTCATTTTTGTATGCCATTTCCATTCTGGTGGCGAGGTTGTGCACTGCGATTTTGTGTCAGCCGCAAAATGAACTATCCCTCCCTTTGTCTCGCACCTTTCTTGAATTTCCTTTTGGTTCTCTTGAATTTTAGGTACAGTGTTTCTCCAGCTACCCTACTCCAAGCGCAAGTACCCTAGCGGGCAGCAGCGGCGGCGGCGCAACTCTACGACTTCGGCCTCCCAAAGCCTGTTTGGCACAGAGGAGCGCGTAGGATACTACTGGGCCTACAACACCATGCTTACCAAAGCCTGGCGCACGGGCGTGCTCGGAGACGAGAGGTTGGCCGAAAGACTGCTCCGGGACTTCACAGACTTTTGCGCTAACAAGGACAATCGTCTGGTTTCCTTCTGGGACAGTTGTCTGGAGAAGATGAACTCTAGCGCCCCCTGAAGGGGGTGGAGTTGAAGTACGAAACTGATGGATGGGTGTGAACGTCACTGAACTATTCTCCTTATTCATGTTCTCAATGGTGTATGAACTGAGAATTGCCGCTGGCAAGGACTGAAAAAGTGTGTGTGTGGTGGTGGGGTCGCTGCCTGTCTGTCCTTTAGTTTGTGTAATATTATGTTGTTGTGAGAAAGTCTGTGTGTGTGCGTGCGTGCGTGTGTGTGCCTAAGACTTAAGACTGCCTGCTGAATCTCACTGCCTTAAGGTCCTCATATTCTGCTGCTAATTTATCCCCATAGTGTGACAAACTAATGCAAACCTGTAAAGAAACAACAGTAAAGACCAAATAATCTGAAGTCATGTTGACTATGTTTACTTTCACACACTGAATATGGTTCCATTGTTTCTATAATGTTGGCTCCTTCTGGAAAGCCTACCAGATTTGATTTGGTCTTTATTGTGAATTAACATAATGGAAGATGGTCATCTTATCCAGTCCGGGTTCATTGGGAGCCACAATAATAAGAGACACTATTTTAGTTTACATGTATTTATAGTAGTGCCACAGGAGAGAGGCCAGAGGCCATGAATAAATGTGCAAATGAAGGCACGCTGAAAACATTATAGATTGCCATGTTGGAAAAAGGGTTAAAACTGGTATTGGTCACCATGTGTAAAGAAATACACTCAATATACAATATCAATATCAATGAAAATTGTTGGATCTTGTGTAAATAGAGTGAAAAGATGGATTGTCATAGGCTGCCTAATTTGTGAAAATGGAAATATATTAACCCGTGTAGCTGGTAGATCAGGCTTATTTGTATGTGCAATGAATCAGTGTCAGGGTCACATTTCTGTGTATGTGGTCATCGGCCATTTTTGGGCGAGCAGCAGCATCCTTTTGGTCGCAGATGCAACACAACCGTGGGGGGTGGTGTGAGAAGTGCGCTTACAAGGGGTATCCTCCGCGCATGCGCCATCAGCTGCTGCAACAAGGGAGAATGCAGCAAGTCGCACTGCGCAGGTGCGTGCCTGCAGCGCATACAACTATTTTTAGCAGGTGACGTCATCATGAAATATCAGCCAGCGCTACAGCCCCCCCCCCCCCCCCCCCCCCCCCCCTCTCCAAGCGGAGATTGACAGTCAGGACGTTTGCAGTAAGAGCAGCAGCAGCAGCCGACGGTCGACAGCGGAGGCGAGCCTCAGCAGCCAGCCACCGGGCAGAGAGCGAGAGTGTGTGTGAGAGAGTCGGGCGAGGCTTGGAGGAGTGGGTCGGGAGGGTCGAGTGTGTCACTGCTTTTCGTTCGCCTAAGCTCGGAGCTGTCCGCTGGATACACTGGCTTGCTGGTTAACCCACACGTGAGTGAGTGTCGGGTACAGGGGAAGAAAACTCGTTTGCCAGCATATTGTGTCCAACATAACCTTTGGTTATTACACAAACAACAAGAGACCAAAGCAGTGGTCAGTCGTGAAAAGTACGTTATAGTGCTGAGCATCCCTCGCGTTTGTGCACGTCTCACAGAATGGCTGACCGGGAGCAGCTGATTCAGAGAGCCCGCCTGGCAGAGCAGGCTGAGCGCTACGATGACATGGCCTCCGCCATGAAACTGGTGAGTGGCATCTCCCCGCTTTCAAACGAAATAATCAGATGTTGATACATTATTGTAACCGTGTTTCACTGTGTTGCACCAGCGTCAGTTTAAACCCCGCCGTCCCACATCGATGGAGATGTCAGGCGAGCCTCGTCTCGATGCCCAATTATTCAGTGAACAAAGGTTTTGCACCTCTCTGTAGAACATGACTTTTTCCAACCAATGTTTCCCTATACATTGACGAGGTATAGGGTATAGAGTTATTTTGTATGTAGGTTACCGTTTAACAAAGGCTTTCAATGCAATCAAGTATGCCCACTGACCGATGCTCGGAAGAGATAGCCGAACCGAAGGAGGGCGCTGCGCAAAGCCTTTTCTGCGGAGTCAAAGAAATTGCTGCTATCGTCCATTATTTGTCTCTCAACGAAATGGCAGTCCCTGAATGCCCCAGTGATAACCTTTATCTCAGAAACGTACTCTTGCCGTTGCATCAATATTATGAAATGATAAGTGCACTGCAACAAAGTACATTGTCCCTGGGGCCACCCGATTAGTTTGACCTGCCCTGTCCGGTTTCATCCCTTTGTGTCCGGGTGTCAATCGAAATGCTCTATTGGAGGTGAGGGGAGGGGAAAAGGATGTGTTGCAGTGTGCTTTCAGACAATAAAAGCAAAGATAAAAATGCCAAAGATAAAAAAAACTGCTAATGTTTTTATGAATTGCATTACATAGTCCTTTCAAAGGTTTTATTTTCTTGACTCTTTATCAGACAATTTGTATCCATTGATTTATTACATTGTATTGATTTGTTCTGTTGTAATGAGCTTTTTGTTTGTGGACCAGAAAGCCAAGAAGTTGACTCATCAGTTATTGACGAGGTAAAATACCAGTCCACATCATGACCTCACCTTTGGCTCCAACACTGTGTGTCCATCTTGCAGGTGACTGAGCTAAATGAGCCGCTCTCTAACGAGGACCGCAACCTGCTGTCGGTGGCCTACAAGAACGTGGTGGGGGCGCGCCGCTCATCCTGGCGCGTCACTTCCAGCATCGAGCAGAAGACGGCCACTGACGGCAATGAGAAAAAGCTGGAGCTGGTGCGTGCCTACCGTGAGACCATCGAGAAGGAGCTGGAGTCCGTGTGCCAGGATGTGCTCAACCTGCTCGACAAGTACCTGATCAACAGCTGTGACGAGAGCCAGATGGAGAGCAAGGTGTTCTACCTGAAGATGAAAGGCGACTACTACCGCTACCTGGCTGAGGTGGCCACGGGCGAGAAGCGCACTGGCGCTGTGGAGTCCTCGGAGGGCGCCTACAAGGAGGCGTTCGACATCAGCAAGAGCATGGCCGCCACGCACCCCATCCGCCTGGGCCTGGCGCTCAACTTCTCCGTCTTCTACTACGAGATCCAGAACGCACCCGAGCAGGCGTGCCAGCTGGCCAAGGAGGCATTTGACGAGGCCATCGGGCACCTGGACAATCTGAACGAGGACTCCTACAAGGACTCCACGCTCATCATGCAGCTGCTGCGCGACAACCTGACGCTCTGGACCAGCGACCAGCAGGACAGCGAAGCCGGTGAAGCCAACAACTGAGCGAGAGAGAGAGGGAAAGAAAGAAAGAAAGTGAGAGAGAGTACGAGAGCGAGAACAACCATGTTTTCCCGTCCTTTTCTACCCCTATACATCTACCATCCCATTCAACCAGAGGTGAACCCATGCCTCCACCCACCACCCACCCATGACTATCCCACTCATCTTCACCCTTAGTGTTCTTGTCCTTGCTTAATGCTATTAGCTGCAGTAGCAAACTTCCTTGTCCTCCTTTCCCCCTTTTCCATTCTCCTTGTCCCGCTCTGTTACCCCCCATGCTCCAGTTACACTTTCTCCTCCTCTGCTTCTCCCCTCTTGCCCCCCTGCTCTGTTCTTTCTGTGCGATGCTCCCACAGAACCTGATCTCAGTGTCATTTATCTGTGTTCCCTGCTCCCAACTCCCCTCTTTCACCTCCTTCTGCTCTGCCTGCTCTGACGTAGTCTTATTTATTTTTTTTACTGTCTATTCATCCTTCTCTCCTTCAATATAGCCTTCTCTGTCTGTGCTCTGTTGTCTTCTGCTGTCCTCACCTCTTCTTGGCTTTTTTGTTTACTTTTTCATGGCTTTCTAGTCTGTAGTCTCTCTTTTAAAACAAAAAACAAAATCTGTGTTGTGTAGCCTTGCCACTCCAAGTCACTGGTGATGAGCGTGGTGCTCTCTCAACTTACTGTTCCTGTTAAGAGCGCCTCATGTGTTGGACCCTTTTCCTACAGAGTCCTTCTTAACACATCACGCAGGCCAAGGTGTTTATTTAGCCCTATGAAGGTGTTGTGCCAAACGAAAGGAGATAAAAAGATAGACAGCCATCATACCAGTGTGTTAATGTACACTCCTTCCCCCCAAAAAAGTTTCGTGCCCTCTAACCCCATCCACCATGACCTTTCTAACATGCTCTGTCTGCTGTCTTTCTCCTTGCCCTCTGACCTTTACACTTTGACCTCTTGTGTACACTGCTGTCCCCTGTGAATTTGTGTAAGGCACCTGTGCTTAGAACAGCTGATCCCACAAGTATGATGATGTGATGGGGGGGTATGGGGGCTGGGGTGGGGGTGGGTGGGCAAACTCCTGCGACAGTGGTGTAAGAGCATTTTCGTTTTGGGTTGTCTGGGTTTTGTTTCTCTTGTTTTGGCATATGTTTTTCTATAATTTATTTGTTACTATGAGTAATTATGATACTGCGAGGTCATGAAAGAATGCTATTAAAGACATTGCCTACCACGGGAAGCTCATTTTTCTTTTTCTTTTTTTGACGGCCTAATGTTTAATGTCTGGTATATTCAATGTCTTTTTGTCCTCTTTTCAAACTTAGTCTATCCTATCACATGTGTTCTCAAGCGCCCATAAGTACAGTGAACATTTCTGCATCAGTGCTCCCCCACCTCCCTTGATCAGACTTCCTGTGCATCTTCTGTTCATCGCACCATGTACGTACACATCATTGAACCACGTTCCCATTGGCCAAAGTGCTCTTTATCTGGGCCATGGGACGGCGACACGACATGGAACAAGCAGGCACTAGCGTGCACACATTCACATTCACACTCTCTCACACACACACACACACACAGAGAGAGAGAGAGAGAGAGAGCAGTGTCGAGGTCCCTGAGCTGGAAGAGGCCCAGAGTTGTCTCTCAGTGAACCGCTTCCAGCATCTGTTTCTGCCTGGCCAGGCATTTTGTGGCCCTGCACATCCCCAGCACATAATGGAGCAAGACACACTTTTATACTAATGGGGAGGCGAGTGGGAGGCAGTGAGTGCAAGCCATTATTAGCTAGTAAAACAATGTAGTAGGCTATGCATTTAAATGCAATAGTACTGATGTCAATCTATACCATTATTGGATTAGCGTGGAGGTGGTGGGGGCATTATGTCCGTATTAAGAAAAACTGAAATGTGCAGTCTCCAAATGTGTTAAGGCAGCACAACATAAGACTTTAAATTTGGCCAATGTCCTCACAGTACTCTAAAATTACATTGTACATACTTACTGTAGTGTTACAGGAACACCGTAAGTGTAAATTTAGCACAGTCAATATTCTTTTTTTTTACTGTCCATTTATCATTGTCTCCTTCAATATATCCCTCTCTGTTCTTTAAAAATCAGTTGGGTAAATTGGGTAAAACAGTATTTTTCATTGGAAAGGCAGTTGTAATTTTAGCCTTTCTATAATTTTATATCTTTTTCTTATTTGTTCCAGAAATACTATGTTGGGTGGGCAGAGTTGTCTAAAGGGACAAATATGTCAGAATGAAATAATCCATTAAAATGAACTAGTCACATCACCTTAATGAAAATACCAAGTAATAGACAAAACACTTTATGCAACTGAACATAATAGTTGTAATAACCCTACCATTAACCCTAGATCATGATTTACTTAACACATTATATCTCAAATGTACTGTAATGTCATACCAGTAGCAGCTATTAAATTGTTATTGGCTTTCCATGGCCATTTGTGTATGAAGTGTGACCTTACATGGAATAGACACAATTCAACTAATGCACTAGAACTAGTCCTGATGTGTCACAAATGTGGGTCTACAACTGGTGGTTAAGTGGTTTAGGTATTTGCATAAATGTAGGCCTATGTGTTGCGCAACTAGAAATGAATTTCATGGTAAAGTAGCAACTTTTGTCAAAAAATAATGCACTGGTAAAAAAAAAATTAAAACCAATACAAGATCATGAGAGAAGGACTTTATTTTCTTAGTAGAATTATATACTTCCCTATATCAATTTCCTTTAATAAGCCAATTAGTTGTTTGATATAAGAATAATTTGGAATTATTTGAAAGTATTTTCCTGATTAGTCAAATGCCAACATAATTCTTAATAAATTTACTAGTTATAATTGATTGATACATTTTTTTTGTTTTGTTTACCTGTTCACAATTGTGTTGCAGCCCTTTCCCAAAATTGGTTCCTGGCAGTGGCAATAAAAAATGACAAACTATGATATTAGATTTTATGATTCAAGTGATGCAGTACTGTGGAAGCGCCATACAGGAAGAGAAAAAAAATGTGTTGCAGCGTTGAGGTTCAAGATAATGCATATATGTTTAGATTGGAAGCTGTTAATTTAATTATTCAGTGTTTAGTCAGTGTTCCTTTTTGCATTTGACACATCTTAACTCCATAGGACAGCTAAAATTAAGGGAGAAAATATTAATAAGGAGTTGGTTGTGTTTCTCTTCCTATCTACTTTTCTATTTTCTTTCTTCTTCTTTTTTTTTGCTACAAAAGAGCTACATCAGCAGTAAAAATGCTCCCGAGCAGTTCAAGCCTTTTTTCAGCCTTTAAGAAGATGCCTCCAGCCCAAACCATACAGGCCTTTCTGACGGTGCAAGACCAGAACTATTGTTAACTCCTTAGTGGAAATCCACAGATCTTAATTTTTAATACTCATTTTTTCTTTAAGTTTATTCATTGCCATTGCTGTACTGCTGCCATGGTTGATGCAGTATAGATTTAAACATTATTATTATTTTTATTTATTTATTTATTTATTTATTTTATCTGGGGTGTTGTTGAGTCTGAAATCCTGCCTGTATTTTAAATTAAGGGTTATGAAACTCTCTCAAAGCAAGATTAGGTTGAAGGACCTACATTCAGAGTAAAACAACTCACAGAGAGAGGAATGCTTACTTTTTATCAAAGCAGCTTATCGTCCAGGACCTTCTCCACACAGTAAATTAGTCTGTTGAGGCTTTCATACCTGCAGGGGCACTGTAACACACCCAAAGGCTGTAGAAACCAGGCCCCTCGAGTCCTTTCCCTGGGGATCATTATTTGAATAACACCAAACAGCGCATGTCCTCCATTCACCACCAGGGGTCCTTGCAGGTCCCTGTTTCTCATTTCACCTCCTCTGTTTCCTGTTGAGGTGAAAGCATAATTATAACTGGGTGATAATGAGAGAAAACACCTGGTACTTAAAGGGAGAAAAAAAGCACAATATATTATCAAGGGCCAGGTTTGTTTCTCTGTGTTTATTGTCTATTTTGTGGGTATCTGTGTGCGGCTACTTCAAGGCCTGCTGTTAGGGTTGATCATTAATACTGAGCAAGGTTCCCAGCACCCTGACACAATCACAGACTTCTGCCAACTCTGTTAAACACACAAGGTTTAATCCTAACACTCACAAGGACACATCTACAGCATGGATCTATATGCAGCCATGTACACACACGCACGCACGCACACACACACACACACACACACACACACACTTACCTGTGGAGGCAGGGCATAAGGACAGGTGAGCTGCAGTTATAAACCTGCAAGTATACACGGACCCCACAGACACATCTTCACAGAAAGCCCTCAAGATGACCTGGGACTACTTTGGATTCTCCTTTTTGCGCGATGTCAATAATACTAGTGATCGTTTTGCCATTAATAATCCAGCGGACATCTCTGTCATTGTGGTGTACTTTCTTGTGGTCTTAGCAGTGGGATTATGGGTGAGTTATACCACTGTCCAATCTAACTAAAGAACAGAGTTAAAGGTACAGTCAATCCACCAAAGCTGGCTGTGAATTGTTGACCATCAATCAATCAGTTACGTATTTTAGTACAGTAGCGACTAAACAAGACAAGATCTTGATATTTCTAAAATATTATTTTATTCTTGACTATCTATGAATCTAATAAATAATGGTAGAAGCAAATAATCATGTGTAATGATGGTAATTTTTTTAGTTAATTTCAGTTGTTATTTCTTCTTGTATACATATTCAATACATGACAGTATCAACACTATGCAGTAGAGCTGATTTACTTGACTTTTTTCATCCCTGAAAAAAGCCATACTAGGATCGCCTGAATTTCACTGAGGTTTAACTAGTCAACCATAAAGGATTGAAGCATTTCACATGAATGCCTGTCTGCTAGTTTCTTTGCCAGTTTCTGATGTGGATAGTGACAAGTTTGTTAAGTTGCTAGTGTGAGCTCATCCACTGCTGATGAAGTGAATAGTGAAACATTAGAGCAACTGGAATGTACATAGCTATAGAATAAATGAAAGCGGGTGAAGTTTCTGGGAATTCAGCAATAAGATTATATTATACATATTATATATTTCTTACTTTTTCTGACATTCATTTTGCATTCAACTACCCTTCAGAGTTTTAGCTTATTGTTTTCATTCTAAGCACAAGATCGCAAAATAATTATTTTTTGCCATGCTGTATGTTGGATCTAAATCTCAGTATATGAATAAAGGCTGGTATGCACCCTACTTTGGAGGAGGAAATGCCAGATATCAAAGGTCAAGATGCCAAATGCAGATAGTGACACATTTACATTAGTTTAGTTAACATTTGACTTTATTAAGTCATAACACTTTATCCACTTAACTGGTTAGATATCAGATCAAATGCTCATTAAATAATTATAAAAGAATGATTATTTTCACTTTCAATGGATTTGCTTCTCTAAAATTATAAATCGTGTCCTTGCCATTTTGGGTCCTGACCTGTAACTTGCTGTGGACCATTCAAATATGGGCAAATCAAATTTATAGAATATAGAACTTATAAATACAGAATATAGAATTTTATAAATCACTTTCTGTCTTTTCAGTCATATGCCCCAGATCGTATCCAATCTGAGGTCAAAAGGTCACATACCCCACCTTTTCTGTGAGATTGTTGACTGGAGTTTGCTAGATAGTTTGTTTGCAAGATATTTGACACAAAATGACACTAGGGTTAACTAAGTTATTACTATTTATATAGCCATTTCCACAGAGAGAGGTTTTTATTTCAACTGCTGATTCTGATCTTACGCAGGACTGTTATGATTTAGTATGGATATGTGTGTGTGTGTGTGTGTGTGTGTGTGTGTGTGTGTGTGTGTGTGT